>QEPC01007203.1:1575492-1586257 GCA_003113815.1 Sphenodon punctatus
GGGAACCTCCAAAAAGGCTCCCCAGGATGATCTCAAAGGTTGCACAGGCACATGGGGAGTTAGGCGGTCCCGCAGATAAGCAGGGCCTAGGTCGTGAAGGGCTTTAAAGGTTAAAACCAGCACCTTGAACCTGGCCCAGTACTTTATAGGCAGCCAGTGCAGAGCCCAGAGCACTGGTGTCATGCACTCCCTGCGACCCGCCCCCGTAAGGAGACGGGCCGCAGCATTCTGCACCAGCTGCAGTCTCTGGACCAACTTCTCAGGCAGCCCCATGTAGAGCGCGTTGCAGTAATCCAGCCTTGAGGTGATGAAGGCATGGATGACAGTGGCGAGGTTGGAGTCTGAGAGATACGGACGAAGCTGCTGGACAAGATGTAACTGCCAAAAAGCACTCCCTGCCACGGCCACAACCTGAGATTCCAGGCTGAGCCGCGAATTGAGGAGCATACCCAGACTCCATACTTGAGAGACCATGGGAGGGCGAACCCCCCCAACAAGAGAAGATTCAACCACCCCCAGGTCCCCCAAGCCCTCGCCCACCAACATCATCTCCGTCTTGTCAGGATTCAATTGCAGATGGCTCGACCTCATACAAACCCCCACAGCTGACAGGCACTGGGAAAATAAGGAGACTGCATGGCCTGGGTCGATGGAAAAGGAGAGGTAGAGCGGAGTGTCATCAGCATACTGATAACACTGCATGCCCTGAAACCCCCTCACGATCTCCCCTAACGGCTGCATGTAGATGTTAAACAAGAGGGGGGACAAAATGGCACCCTGCGGGACTCCACACATGAGGTCCCGGGGGGAAGACGTACACTCCTCCAAGACCACCCGGTGAGTTCTCGCGGCCAGGAACGAACGAAACCAGTCCAAGCCCGTTCTGCCAATTCCGGCACGGTCCCGCAGGCGAGTCACCAGCACTTCATGATCGACTGTGTTGAACGCAGCAGAAAGGTCTAGCAAGACCAGTAAGGTCTGACGACCCTGATCCAACGCCAGACGGAGATCGTCAACCAAGGCCACTAATACCATCTCCGTACCGTACCCAGACTGGAAGGGATCAAGGAAACCGGTGAGGTCCAGATGTTCTTGGAGCTGCCGTGCCACAACCCGTTCAATAACCTTCCCTAAAAAGGAAAGGTTAGAGACCGGCCGATAACTGGCAGGAGCATCAGCGTCAAGAGATGGTTTCCTGAGCAGGGGTCTAACCACAGCCTCCTTCAGGCAGGCAGGCACCCTGCCCTCCCGAAGGGAGGCACTAACCACCCCAGCCAGTAACGGCTGTAGCGTCTCCTGCTACCTTTCACCAGCCAGGACGGGCATGGATCTTGCTCACAAGTAGTGGCACAAACAGATCCCAACAAGAACTCCACATCGGCAGGCAACACCTTCTGAAACCGATCCCACAAAACAGGACAGGACAGGGCATCCGTAGCCCCAAGATGATCCTTTGCAATAACTGTGGTTCCGAAATCGTGGCGGATGCGAGCGATCTTATCTACAAAGGACTCGATAAACCGGTCACTGGATTGCTCCAGGTCCAGGTGGAGGCAGGCAGGACTGACCAAGGCTCCAACATTTATGCATGTTGCAGGGTTGTATTGGTGCCCTATGCAGCCCTGAAACGTGCATAAATGACCACCAAGGGTGGTTAGCGTCATGTCTGTTTTCACCCATTGTTGGGGACGTTAAAATAGCTAGAGTGATGGGAGGTAGGAAGAGAAAAGGGACTGCAAATGGAGGGGCAAATAGAAGGTAAAGGCCATAGAGTGAGCTATAGAATCAGTGGTTGATGGTCACATTAACAGGTGAGAAGTTAGGAAGTGATGAGGACTGCAGTAGTAATGGAAACATGAAAGAGGATATGTTTTTGATAATCACTGTAACAAAAATATAGATTCATGGAACTGGAAACACCAGCTCCAATTTTGGTGAGACTATATCCTTATGCTGTTTTATCCCTCAGGGTCTTCCTTTTCTTGAGTCTGTAACATAAGCACGTGCACCTGCAGCTTCTCATCTTCATGAATATATGTGTGTCTCCCCCTATATGCCCCTCACCTTGACTCTCTTCCATGGCCCATTTTAGATTGCAAGCTCCTCGGAGAAGGGTCCTGCTTCTATTCACAGTGCCAGGCATATTGCTCGAGCTATATAAATGTCTGATAATAATGAATATGTTAGTTAGAGTGTTCTTGGCTGAACAGCCTAAAAACTGGAGATAATCGGGGGGAAAAAGTTTGAAATGTCAATCTAAACATGAAATATCTTTCTTGGATAGATAGTACTGAATTCTTGTTGACAGCTAATTTTTTTCTTTGCTATCCAATTTTGTTTGCAAAGAAGTAATTTTTTTTAAGTTACCAGATAGCACAAAAACAATCCACCTTAACACCTGTAAGTAAGCTCTCCCATGATTGCAGTTTTTTGAGCTGTTACTAGTACAATGTAGTAGATTAATCGCATTCTCTCTTCTCTTTCAATTTTTTAAAAACAGGACTACGCGTTCTCATGTTCCAATAAAAGAATGCATATTTGAGCTTCCAAATCTGACAGTTCAAGCAACTAGAGCCCAGACACTTCTGCTACAAACTATTTGTCAGAGTTGGTCTCATCATATTGGGAATGTCAGTTCTCCAGTGGTAAATGAAGCTTTGCTGAATGAAGTCTTACAAACTTCAGGTAAAGATGTTTTTCTGGCAAGTATTGTAGATGAATATCTCTTCTGAAGTAGAGAACACTGTTATTAGTAAGTGATTGCACATACAACTAAATCTTCTAAATCCAAGTTTTTAGCATGCTGTAGTTAAATGACCGATTGCTTTGTGTACATATATGTATTTATAGCCTATGCTTAAAATCCAGGATGTGCTTTAAGCCACCAAGCTTCACTTGCTGGCACCAATTTCTGGGTACATTTAATATTCCCATACAGGATAATTTTTCTCATACTTTAGTCATCATTTGAGACATCCTGCCTTGCTGCCTTATATTGTGTAAAGTAGTAACTTAAGATCATTCAAAGGTGAAGCTGTTGAATGAAATACATAGCAGTGGATTTAAGGGCTCTATTCATCATGGACATTTTGTGGCATGCAGATGTGGATTTCTGTATAAAGTGCTTGGAAAAGGTTGTAAATGTTCCTCATCTTGGCCAATTCTATTCTTATCTGCGGGTTTAACTGTTATGGAATAGAGGAAGTGTTACAGGTCCAAGTGGATGTAGAAATGAAGGAGGTGGCTGCATGCATTTGTAATGCAAACCATGAAAGAAATTCAGAAAAAAAATGTTGGTCATGCATAATAAAGGCTCAGTTCAGCAAATAACTGAAGCAAATGCTTAGCTTTGTTCCATATTAGTTGAATATACAATGGCCCCCATCTGTTATGCGCATTCAACATGCAGCTTTACACGCACACACTTTGCACATGTGCATGGTGCCGCTTCTCTTCAGCTGTTGCTACGCTCTGAGCCCTGAGTTGGAAGAGAGGATTGGGCTGTGAGTATCGCAGGGACTTGCTAGAGGGACAGTGAGGACTGCTGCAGACTTGGGATGGGGATGGCTGGAGCTTGGCTGGGCAGACAGTTCACAGTCCTCTTCCCACCTTTCCTCCATGAGAGGGAAGAGGGTCTTGAGCCGCTCTCCCAGCTAAGCTCCAGCTGCTGCCCGAGTCCATCATAGCCCTCACTCTTCCTTTGCCTAGTTGCTGCCACAGCTAGATTATAGTTTATGAAAGATGACCATTTTCTTTGGTATGCTGGGGAACACCTACATTTCTCATCTGTATATTTTCCTCTCAAACAAATATATTCATTTTGGGCAAAACTGGAGGAAAAAAACACTTGAACTTTTTGCTCAGTTAATCATTGTAAAATCCTATTTTAAACCAGTAGTGAGTATCTTCTTTGCATTACCGTTCAAAACTTTTATATCCAAAATTATATGCTGCCATCAGTAGTGAGAGATTAAAGGCAGCAGCTGTTAGGCAATCAAAAGAGAGATTATGTGACGTCGTCAGATGTGACGACGGGGAGGGGTCACCTCACTGAGCCCCAATATGGGGGAAATGCGGCTACCACGCCGTGAGGTTGGCCAGTAGTCATAACAAACGTGACGTGGTCCAAACCATGGCAGTGGGCAGGGAGTCCCCCACCACGGTCCGGGGCGGTGGAACAAACGTGACGATGGCCCCGTTCTGTGGTAAACAGCTCCCGAAACCACGCCCACCACACCTACATGCAAACATGGCCAACTGAGGGCAAACGAATCAAGAGCTGCTGTGTGACCCCACCCACAGGCAGGCACAGGGCAGGTGGGAGAGGAGGGAACAACGGGATAGTGGCTTGGCCGTGGAAGGACACCTGCAAGTTCCGGCAGTCCCAGCCAGCAAGGTGGGTCACAGCTACACACCCGAGGACCAGAACAGCTAATGCAAAAGGCAGGTTATCAAAAAGCAGGCCACGCAAAAGTAGCAACAACCAAGTACACAAAAGAAATGGGCGGAAAGAGGAACAAGCTCATCAATCAGCCATTCAACAGGAACCATGGAGAATGCAAATGTGAAAACCAGCATGGGGCCCAGGGGATGTTCTGGGGCAAAAGGTCCAGGTGACTGAAGCACAAGGCGAACGCAGGTGGGCCCACACAACCCCTCCCCCCAACAGAAAGTCACAGTCACAAGGGAGGGGCAGAGACCAGCCAGCGGGAGTGGAGGCATATGATGAGGCCCGGGAGGCTAATCAGACAGTGCACCATCTGGCTTGCGCCCAGAGTGCTCGATATAGCCGGGGGAGAAGGCACGGGCTGTGCCTCCCCTGAGCGAACTATCAGTAGCAGCAAGGTGCCTGCATATTTCCGTACAGTCAGTGGACAGTTAATGTTCCCAGTACAGTGATGGACAGCATCAAGCAGAGTGCATGTGTCCATGCACAGGCTATGCTCCCAGGAACCAGAGGCCTCAGGCTGTGTCAGGAGCGGTCAGGTCCAAGGTGTTTGTGCCCAGCGGGAAGGGGTGGTGGCAGACTCACATGTTCGACATATGAGGGCCACTGGTACATGCGCCTCCGGTACCCCAGCTCCCCCATATGGTAAGCGGCCAAGTAGTAAGGTTCAAAGGGGTCTCCAATGGCCAAACCTACCTGCACATCTGACCATCTCCACACATCGTAGAACTCTGAGTCAAGTTTCTGAAGGCTCCTCCCGGAGGAACGGGCCACTGTGGGGGCCCCCCATTAGCCCAAGTACACGGTTCAGGCAGGCACTGTGGGACTGCCCATGGCCACGAGCACCCAGGAGGGCATGGACAAATGATAAACCCAGAGAAGGTCCCTTGGTAGCAAGGCATCGGTGATAGTCTGGCAGACCACAGATCTCCTGAAACAGCAGGGTTTCAGCAGGCCCCCAGGGAGTACCTGCGCCACGGGTGGGGGGCGGTGCAGAGTTCACAAACAGCCAGAGTCCCAGCTCATGGGCCCAGCACCAGCATCTCGGGCCGCTAGCAGGATGGTTGAGCCAGTTGAGTTCAGTGCTCAGAAGATCATAGCCAGTTTGGGCAGTACTGGGTGAACTCAACAGCTGCTGAATGTTCTGTCTGTGCCATAAGTCCTCCAGTGACATGGTGGCCCACACACTCCAAATCCTGGGAGCTGACAGACCCTGGGAAGGGGGAATGGAGGAGGAAGCACTGCCAGACATGGCCAGGGCAAGCCGAACAGGGACAGAGTGAAACCTGGGGCAGCTGTGGGACAGGAAGGCAGACAGTTGTTTCCCCCACAGCTTCAAGGTCAGAAGATAGCGGTTGTATGCAGACACCAAAGGCAATGCCAAGGAGGGAGATGGGAGACCAAGGCTGGGGCGGGGGAAAGGAGCGCGCAAGCAGACTATAACACACACACACACACACCCGCGCGCACCATGCAGCTGGGGACGTGTGTGTGTGTTCTATATGTAAACACTGCACAGGGAGGACTGAGTCAAGGAGGGATATACACCTGCCCAAAGCAAGGCCCCGCACTCAGGCGCCCACATACTGAAGGGAAGGGTTTCCCATACACAGCAGAAAGGTAACAGGTCTCTACAAAGGCTCCACAATAAGTAAACCCACAGAAAGCTGTCCCCCATCCCCTACTAGGGTGGAGAGCCAGATTAATGGCAATGGCCAGCACCTGATCTGAATAGACAGAGCCGGTGGGAGCAATGGAATCCTAATCAGCAGCACAGCTGTGCAGATAACCATGTGCCTATTTAGGCAGACTCCCAGCACCAGCAATCTGCCACTGGTTTGCCTCAGAGCAGTATGGTACACAACACTCCTGTAAGCAAGTTAGCCTTCCTGCTCTTCTTTGCAGTCAGCCACACCATGGATGCGGGGCAGATTGATGCCCGTTAGCTCCTCCTGCACTGCATCATGGTGTGGTATCGACAGCACGAGATGCACATGCAAGCATGTGTTGATCATCATTGGCTGTCCTGCATTCTCCTTCAGTACCTGACAGAGCTGCAGGCCTCCGTCTACAGAGATGCCTACAGGCGCCACCAGCACAGGGCTGGTTGCCAGGCATATGACCACCTTCGGTCTGTGCTGAGGATCATCTCAGCTCAGCACTGGAACAATGTCCCGCTAAAAAGGATTGCCTGGAGCCTGCAATAGCATGGTGCAGCTGCCTCCTATGGCATCTACCTGGCAATGCCCATCCAGCACTACCACTGGATCGTTCCCAAGGCAGCACAGTGGTGTGCAAGGGTCCTGAACACTTGGGACAATGCATCTTGGTGGGCCAACTTTAGGATGGACCGGGCTTTAGTTATGAGGATTGCTGACCGCGTCCGACCATGGCTTGAGCTCCAAAATAGCCCTATGCGTGCATCCATTTCTGTGATCCAGCTTGTAGCCATCGCCATATGGGGCCTGGCCACCCCCAACTTGTGCTGTTCCGTGGCCCATCACTTTGGTGTCAGGATCAGCATGGTCTCCACCATCATCCAGGAGTTCTGCGAGGATGTCGAGGTGGTTCTCCTCGATCGCGTGATCCAGCTCGTGGATCAGGACCAGGTAATGGTGGGCTTCCGGACAGTGGGCTTCCCCAACTGCATCGGGGCCATCAATGGTACCCACATTGAGATCCTGCAGCCCTTCGATGATGAGGCAGCCAAGTATATCAACCTCCATGACTACCACTCCCTACAGTTCCAGGCATTGGTAGATGACAGGGGCTGCTTCACAGACATTTTCACCGGCCACTCCAGTCGCAGCCACGATGCCTGGCTCCTCACCATATCCCCCCTGTTTGCTCACATATACAGAGTGATCCCACCACGAGCCGCATCGATGCCTCCTGTCATCATTGGGGACCCGGCCTACCCCCCTCCTTAGATGGCTCATGAAGGTGTATCCGGTGCCCCGCGCCCCTGCCCCCAAGTTCAGTACAACAACCGCCTGTGCATGGGCCCGCACAGTAGTGGAGTGGTCCTTCGGGGCCCTCAAGCAGCGGTGGAGATGCCTTGCTGCCAGGCTGGACTTCAGGGTGGATCCAGTTGCCTTGATGATTGGAGCAGCCTGTGTGCTCCACAACATGCGAGAGTACCGGCGTTGCATTGGATTACCCCGTTCCTGCATGACCCCCGGGGCCTGTGCCCTATATAGGCAGGATGACAACACCTGGGCGTACCATTATGCAAAGCGGATCAGGGCAGCACTTAACAGGTGTGTTGCCAGACGACAGTGTGCTGTTCTAGCTGCCGGACTATCCCATGGACACAACCCTTTCCCATCTCCCCTAACGGGTTCATCAGTACCAGACAATGCAGCATGGTGGATGTGAGCTCCCTAGTCCACTTTACCTCACCTGAAGGGGACAGTATGTGCACTGATCACAACCTATTGTTGACAGGACACTGTCCGTCCCTCCAATACTGCAGCTGAATGGGCAACCTTGCGAACTCTGAAACCACTATCAAGGCACAGCGTGGAGTGGAGGGATGGTTGGTTCTATGATCAGTGGTAGCATTGGGGGTTCTCTATGGGCAAGCAGAGGGGTGTGAGGGGCCAGGTGCTGTCCAATCCCCCAACAACAGAGGCACAGTGCTGTGGTGTGCCTGGGTCCTCACCAGTGCCAGCCGAGATGACTGGGTGGTGGTAGAGGGGTCTGGTCTGTTGTCTGTCACCAGGAGTGCATACCACATGTCAATGGACACATGCAAGGTGGAGGGGAGGGGCAGTGGCTGTAGTGTAGGCGAACAGCACAGCACTGTTAGTAGTCTGACCCTTACCCTGTGGAACCAGGGGGGACTGTCTGCATTATGCATCAGGGAATAATTACATGCATGCCATATATTAATGAAGCTATTATTTATTTTCCATTATTTGCATTTCCTCCCTTTACCCCACCCCTGCGATGGCCACCCCTCCGCTTTCTTCGGGTGCCCCTTCTTGCTGGCTAGAACCTGTGGTGAGGGCGTGGATTCCCCAGATTCCGAGCCATGTTCTTCAGCATTCCCCTCCTGCAAGCTCCTGGATAGGGTGGATGTTGGTGGCAGGGCTGGCCCGTGGGTGCCCCCACTGGCGGGTGCAGGGTGGTGGGTCTCCTACACCGTGCTTGGTGCAGGGTAGCGGAACTGTAGCCTCCAGGCCTGCTGCGGTGGTGCTAGGGGGATGGGATCTGGTTGGGCAACTGGAGGTGTCACATGGAGGGGTGCTGGAACTGACCTCAGTGGACCTGCGGCTGTGATGGAGGAGCTCGCTGCGCTGGAATGGATTGGAAGGGCCCGTCCGAAGTCGAGGGATGCATCCATGCACTCCCTATTTAGCTGGCCCTCCCTCTCCACAACATCCTTGAACTCCCCCACCCACTGCAGGTGCTGGTTCCAGTCCTGCCTCTCCAGCCACCAGTCCTTCTTTAATTCTTCTAGTAGGGTGTGCTGGTGGGCTGCAACCTGCAGCATGGACCAGTTGCCTGACACCTCCATTTTCTGGATGGCATCCCGGATCTCCTCCCCCTGACATGTTCACATCTGTAGCAGGTCCTCCCGGTGCCTGTGCACCTTAGCACGGTGCTCCCACATTTGCTGGGCACCTGGTCCTGGTCCTGGCAGCCCCTCTTCTTCCAGGGCCAGCCGATCTGTGGGGACAGAGGAATGTTACACTGTTTGTCAGGGATTCCCTTCAGTGTGGGCCCATTACCGAGCTCATGGTATCCCACCCCTTATGGGTGCTCTGACAGTCATCCAGGGTGTGTGTGTGTCCCTCTGCCCCCCCGCCCCCGCATGTTCGTCCGTACGTCAGCTCCTGCCTTCCCCCCATGCCTTCGGTTCCCATTGGTATCCATAGCATACCTTCATCAAGTATGCAGGCCTCTCTGTGCTGCAGCACGTCTCCCTGGGGATGTTGGCCTCCTGTGGGCAAGAGGTTGTGGGCAGTAGGGTTTTCTGCACCTCCTTGTGCAGGCCCTTCACTCCATCTCTCTCACCATAGCTTTTCCCGACCTCCCTGTCCTGCTTCCTGTTGGTCTTTCGGTGCCTACCTTCCTGAACATCAGGGGCAACTTCCATGGCTGCTCGGGTGCTCCCGTCCTCCTCCTCCTCCTCCTCCTGAACACCTGTGGTTGTGGGATGTTGGACAACTGTGTTATCTTCCTCTCACCATTATACATTAGCAGCCCCTTTCCCTGCCCATGTCTTGTTGCCCTGCTCCCCCCTCCCTCCTCCTTGGTGTCACCCTCAGACCCAGACCCCGTGTCTGCTGGCCCCTGCGACTCCATGTTGGCTTACATGAGCTCATCGGGGGCACAACTGGTGAGGGTCATGTGGGTTTCGCTGTCTGATCTCCCCTGAGTCTGTGGCAGCCTGGCTCCCGGCTTCCTGCTGCATCTTGTAGTGGGTGGTGCCTGATGGGTCTGCCTCATCATCGGTGGGTAAGGGGCTGGCTGAACATGCTGGTGCAGTCTCCGGCGGCATGGGGGGGGACTGGTCCACCCAGCTGTGGCCCTCCACAGCTGCTGTGCCTACTATGCGTGGGGTCACAGTGGATCCCCGCACACACAGGAATCTGTCAAGGAGCTCTTGTTAGGGGGTGGTCCAAGCCTGGTGCCCGGACTTCTTGTTGTTATCAACTATAGCCTTGTACCCCCTCTTGAGCTTCTTGGCCTTTCCCTGGCACTGCTTGCCTGTGTGGTGGAACCCAGCCACAGTCATCCCCTGGGCGATCGTCTCGAACACCCTAGCGTTCTGGTGGGACACGGCTAGCTCCTTTGGGGTGTCCTCATCCCCCCTCAGAGGCTGATGAGGAAAAGGATCTGGGGGTGGCTGTGGACAATACAATGAAATCCACAGTGCAGTGTGCAGCAGCAATCAAAAAAGCAAACAGAAGGTTAGGAATTATTCAAGGGGATAGAGAATAAAACTAAGGAGGTCATAATGCCTCTATACAAACCAATGCTGCGAGCGCACCTTGAATATTGTGTGCAGTTCTGGTCGCCCCATCTCAAAAAAGACATAGCTGAACTAGAAAAGGTACAGAGAAGGGCAAAATCATGAGTGGTGTGGAACTAATAAACAAGGAGCAGTTATTTACCCTCTCAGCTAGTACTAGAACTAGGGAACACTCCATGGAACTCATTGGAGCCCTCCATTGCGGCAGGGCTCCAGCCCCAGAAGCCCCCAGCTGCCATAGCAGCAGGGCTCATTCATCCCCTGCAGGTGAGCGAGGCTCCACCCCCTGGGAGGGCTCAGCCCAAGGCACAGGCCAAAGCTGCCCGCCCGCCCCC
>QEPC01007203.1:1590283-1634276 GCA_003113815.1 Sphenodon punctatus
GGGTGGCAAGTTTAAAACAAATAAAAGAAAATATTTTTTCACTCAGCGTATAATTGGGTTGTGGAATCTACTGCCAGAGGCTGTGGTAAGGGCCAGTACTATAGCTGAGTTTAAAAGAGGTTTGGACAAGTTTCTGGAAGATAGGTCCATTAGCAGCTATTAGCCAGACAGGATCAGGGAACATGATGGGAGCTGGGGGGAAACAACAGGGAATGCATCCCCCATTGTGACCTGTTGGGTGCTTCTCCCAAGCCACCGTGATTGGCCACTGTCGGAGACAGGATGCTGGACTTGATGGACCATTGGTCTGACCCAGTATGGCACTTCTTGTGTTCTTATGAAGGCCATGGTGTCCCCAGGTGTCCCCTCATGTCCCATTATGGGCGGCTGATTTTCAGGAGGGGCCCTATGGGATGTTCTGGCCAGCTGTGGTTCTGTTTGCCTTTAGGAATGGAGGGCACTTGAAAGCATCTGCTGGTTTCTCAGCTATCCTCCTCCCCCACTCCCTAGAACTGCTGCCTTACCTTACCGGGTGGTTGCTGCCTCCAGGCCAGGGCCGGCTGCTGGGGTTGCAACGGCTTCTACTTATTTCCCTCCAAGCATCCTCTTTTGGTCCAGTCCCTTTAAATCTCCTGCCGCAGCCGGGCTGCTGTTGTGTTGCTCGGCAACCACGTTCGGTGTGCAGGACTTTCTGACCATGGGTCGTGTCATCTGAACTGATGTGAAGGCGCTCCTTACCACACTTTGTCTCGACCGTGGTAGCGGCTACTGCGGGTTGCTCCTCCTCGGTTTTCCGCCCGCCGATCTATGGTAGGTGCTACCACGGATCGGGGTGGCGACGGGGTAATGTGTGGTAGAAATCTGGATGCCACCGAACACACGTGACGAGTCCTGCCCCAGGGTTGGGGTGGGGGGGATGTGTGGTTATGTGTGGCAACGTCTCATCTGAAAACACCCTTTGAAGACCATTTCCGAGAACAGTCTGTAGTGAGGCAGTTGCCTCAGTCTGTGATACAAAACAGAGCTGATTTTGTATGTCCCTTTGAAAATGGTGTAAAGCAATGTGTGTAGTCCAGGGATGGGGAACTAGAGTGACATTGGCCACTTAAAGTCAGCTAGTGGATGATACCAAAAAGGTGAGTGAGGGCTCTACTGCTCCCTATTAATCCGTTGTTCAGTGGGAAGCAGCAGTCTGCAAGCTGGCTGGGGAAGATAGGGCTGGAGATTACCAAGAAGCAGTAGAGATTCCTCCTGCACACTGGGTCAGAATACCTCTGACAGTAAGCCACATCAATAGCATCCATGGGTGAGCCAGAACAGGCCAGATTTAAAGTGGGTAGGGACCATAGGTTCCCCCATTCCTTGTGTAAAGTCCATTTTGGTCAAGTAAATCGACATTTTCTTCCGATGAAGAATCTTTTGTTTTGATACTATTCCTGCTTCTGCTAAAATAGATAATCCAAGGGCCGGTAGATGTTAAAGAAGTAGGATTTAGGTGGCAGGAGGACCTTATTGATTTGTTAGCTAGGGTTATATAAACGGTTTGCCTTATCTGGGTGCAAGTGGAGAGAGAGGTTCACAGGCCAGACTGATAGTTATGAATTCTAGACCGTAGCTGGGAAAAGGATTTGGCTGCCTTGGGGAGAGAGATGGCATTCAAAGCCCAGGGATGAGCAACTGAAGCAGATTAGTACACCGGAAGCAGGAATCTTCTAAAAATCAGATGATTTTGTTGATTTTTTGGGAGTAAGAAGTGCAATTGAGGATAAATGTATTGGAAAGTAGTTATACTATTTCCCTGCATCCATCAATCAATCAATCAATCAATCAATCAATCAATCAGATATTAAAGGGGAGATAAGTATTTGTGATCTCCCAACCTGGAGAAACCCCTTCTTACTATGGAAAAAATATAATGTACTCCAGTATTATGAAACTAAACACAAAGCACAAGGTGTAATTCATATTGTTCTGACAATGATTGAAATGAGGAAAGGTTGTAGTGCGGCTAGAGTGACAAAAGAACACAGTAATTGAGCCCCTCATTCTTTTGATTTGGAGTAGAAATCTTGATCTTCTATTTTAAATACTGGAAGAAATCCAATAATAAATACTGGAAAATGTATAAATAAGTAATAAATAATGGAAAAAAGCAATAATACTTTTTACCAGCAGTGTTTCGACTCTGGCCTCCTGTTTGACCTTTTTAATGAGATCTGTCATATTGCCTATGTAATGGATAGTTAGCATTACTTCTTTTTTATACTCTCAATTTTGTCTTTGTACAGAACTCAACCAATTCTTTATCTTTAATTACATTTCATCAGACTTCTAATGAGATTATAATCTGTAAATTTTATGAAATCTCATTTTATTAATTTGGGAACAGTTTAATAAAATGGAATTTGGGAAGAAACCCTCTTTCTGATACTTTTCTGTGCATGCTTAGGAAGTGTCTTATGCAACTCAAATAAGAATAGTCCTTCTTGAGTGGATTTGTGCATTCCTGCCATTGGGTGCACGCCACCTCTGCCACTTGCCATGGAGCCTTACTTGGCAGTCCTGGCAAGGAGTGAGCTTCTGAACCCTGCTTTCCTCCCAACAGAGGCTTTTTGCACATAGATGAAATGAATATTAAAGGGGGCGGGGTAGCTCCGTTCCCCTCAGTTCCTTCCATCCCTGACAGAGTGAGCCTCCTTAGGGCAAGTTTCTTTCTTAGTCCTAGTTAACAGATTTTTTGATTTTATTATTTTTCTAAAATGTTTTCCCCTGTTCTTTCTCTTTAGTTATTTTTTTTAAAATGTCTTCTTTCCTCTGCTTCTTCTGGGTGGGTGGGTGGGGTGGAAATACGATGCTGAAGAAAAGGTTCTTAAAAGATGACCTGTGTGTCACTATCTTTACAATACGAAAAATGTTTAGTGTATTTAGGGGAACTTCATTCTGCAGCCAACTGTTTGACATGTAAGAATCCAGTGCTGTGTGCAGAGACCACCAAATGTGCCTTCAGTTGCTTCTGACAGAGCCCCAAAAGAAGATAAAGTTTTGGCAAAAGTCTCTCTTAGACCATTCTCAGACCCCTCTTCAAAGCTTTGATATCACCTATTACCCCTCTTTCTCCTTCTCTGTTGGGGAAAGCAGGTGACACCCAAGCAACCTTCCATGCCAGTAGACTTTATTTGTTCTATCTATTTCATTATGGTGTGTGTGTGTGTGTGTGTGTGTGTGTGCCAGACACAGGTTTTTTTTAAAAAACCATTTCAAGTTGGAAAAAGGCGCTGGCTTACAAAGGTGTTTATTCCTGAGCATGACAAGTCTTGTTGTTCGTGTCATTAAGAGCATTCAACATCACACATCTCCTTGCAGTGCTCACTCTTGTCACAGTAGTTATCCGTCTCCTAGACCTTATCTTTCACCAGGCACTGCAGGCACTCTCGCAAATCCAGGTGTTAGTCTTTCTCATTCGCAGTGCCACATTGAAAAAAATCACCCCCCAAAATTACCACTAGATAATGTCTACTTCAGCTTATCCAAAAAAGATTACAGAAAAGGGAAAAAATCCTGACCCTGCACAACGCTGGCCTAAGTTGGTGGAGCAGTCTCTCTTAGAAGCAGTGCAGGGCAATGAATCAGAGAATCCACACAGTAAAAAATCTCAGTCCTCCTCTTTGTCTAACAGGGAGTCAATGCCTCCCGTAGGAAAATGTCGGCACTCATATGAAATTATCAGCGTGACAGACCTGCCTCCAACAAAGGTTGATGGACAGTTTTAAAAATTACTGAGGAGACTGTCAGCAGTAATGCTGAAATTACCAGTTCAAATTGCTAAGAAGACTCTAGCAGCTCCACCTTTTGACCACGCTTAAGGCTGATCACCAAGACAGGTTGTCCTATGGTCTGGGGAGTGATACTGCATGTCCAAGTGAGAGTGAGGAATGAGCTATGATGCATCTGTGTGAAGGAGAATTTGGCACCCACTGGAATCTAGCATGGTACTTTGGCATGCGAGTTAGACGTGTGTAACCCCTTACGTACCTGTTGAATGAGGATTGCACTGTTTATCAACAAACCACAGTGAATTGAAGCCCCTTCCAGTTTACACAGTCACCGATGTCCATGACAGTTTATTTTGCGTACTATCTATAACCCCCATATATATATATATAAAACCAGTGTCTTCACCTATAGCCTTTCCCTTCTGTGCTTCTATATCACTCACTTCCTTATTTTTACAATCACTTTCTTACACCTGTTCTTAAAAATAATATCTTTTGCATATAATTAAAAATTTAATTCAAAGTTTCAAATTTTGTTGTGTCTTCTAGTATCTGTGTCTTATAGTATCTCAAAGACTCAAATATTTTCATGAAAACACTTCTGAGTGACAGGAGTTCACAAGAAGAAATAATAGAAAACCTGATTTAAAAAAATTCGTGGAATTTTTCTTCCAGAGGAAAAAACATTTTCCCCACAGTGTTTGGGCACCTGTATTTTAGGCAATAAATAGGAGTCCCTGTCAATGGTATGTCCAGCGAGCATTTACTTTAAAAAATTGAACAGGAAGAGGAACAGGTCTCCAAGTTAGAAGGTACACACGCAGGACTTTGAGGGAACTTAAGGATAATTGTGAACAGCTGAATGTGTAAAACCAGTACAAAAACCCAAAGAAGTATTATGGATGAGTAAGGGATGGAATTGGCAAGAAAACACTGAAAATATTAATTCTGCTATATAACTGATGGAGACAAAATAGTTCAGCTGATAGCTTTATATAACTGAATATTTTTCCACCACTTGCTATAAAGTGATCATTTATGTTTAAGTTTTGTCTTAAAACATATATCAGTAGCAGAAATGGGGGGTTTGGATGTGGGAGTGAAAAATTATTAGAAGCATGAAAAGTGCTGAGAGAGACTGAAGGATGGGTACAGACTGTCTGAAAGAAGAGATGTGTAAGGAATGTTTAGAATAGAGGCATGAAAAATAAATGGAAAAGCCAAGCTGGACAATCATTTTTAATGTTCATAATTTTAAAAAGATGGGGTGCGGGAGAGAGGTGAAGATGACATTCAATTCAAGAGGCACTATGTTGAAAACTGAAAAGGAATCTGAGCAAAGTTTTTTGGAGCTCCCACACAGTTCTTTAGACTACAGTTACCTCATTTAAAACAATGTTTTCTTACTTTTTTCAGCACGTTATTGCTAGTGTTGTATTACTATATTTCAGTGATTATACCATGATAAATGAGGCACCCATAATTGGGGATTCAGTCGGTGTCAATGAGGGAGGAAATTCAAGTCTTAAACGCATCATGTTCTCTGTATATCATATTATAAATTTTGGCAATGAATGTTTGTCATATATTATCATATTCATTTATATAAAGAGAGAAAATAGCTGGAAATTACAAAGTAGAATATTTTTATTGAAGAATTGTGCTAAATCATGAGCTTTGTTGCTCCTTTGAAGTTGTCATTAGATATTTCCTATTTGTTTCTGTGTACCTGAAACATTTCGTTTCTAACTAGATCTGCCTGCCAAGGAAAAAAAAAATTAAAGTCACACATGGCTTTAGTTTGCTTAGAAAACTGGACTTTGCTACCATTTTTTCTTGTCCTTTTCAGGTAGTTCATTATTTTGTTGACAGTCCAGTTCCATTAATCTGGTATTTTGGGGGAAATTGCTTGCAGACCTTAAATTTCTCTTGTGAAGGCGATCAAATAAGCATTTGAATCCCTCATGTAAATGATGTCTTAAAGTTAAAACAAAATCTACTTTCCAGAAAGTAACTGTAAAACTATTTTATGCAAGATTTCATGTGGGATACCTTAATGGTTGAATAATAAATTTTACCTCATAAAAATGAAATTCAATAATACAGTAGCTTTCTCAGCGCAGTAGCATCTGGTCGAATCTCATGAGAGCCAATATTTTCCAACTCATTAGGATCATGTCGTTCTGTATGTCGTCAACATTGACTTAGCCAAGCTACCTTTACTTACATAACCGCCAAGCTATTAAATAGGTCTCTTGTGGAGTGAAGTCAAATATTCCTCTTGTTTTTCTTTTGCCTTGGAAGAAGAGAAGAAAATGTACATGCCGTAACATTTAAACATCTGGTCTAAACCACATCAGGGTAACACTGAGGAAAGTAACAGGATTCAGTATTCTTCCCAGGTGTGCATATAAAAAAGTTTTTGGAGCTGCTGCATAGTTCTTTAACCACTTAGGAAAAAGATTGAAATATAGTGATTTGCTGTTCTAATGCCCCTGTTTTAAACTACTCCCCCCCCCTTTTTAAAAAAGAAAAAAGAAAACCCCCACATTTCTACGTTCAGTTGTAATGCAGGTTGTTAAGCTGTAATCATTTCCTTCCAATGTGCTGGCTTTGAATCTCTGTTCCACAAAATGTGGCCAAGGTTGGCACTCGTTTTGCACACTGAGTTAGACTTTCTGTTGTCTAAAATCAAAGTGCAAGAATTCATTCTCTTGAGTAGTAGCTTGGAAGTGGCAGAGCACAGCTGCATGAAACTTGCACAGCATAAACATTTTGCTGTCTTCCATGGATGATTGTACCCACATGTGTTTTGATCATTTATGGAGGCTTTGCTCTGTGTAAATAAGTGTTGTTGTTTTCATATATTATACTTATGCAGCAAGTGTACTCTTTTTGATTAAGTAAGAGATTAGATAGGAACAAGCTTTTTTTGGATGTGTTGATCAGTAGGACTGTATGTGATCATATTGGGTGAAATATTGTTTCCACCAGTTGCAGAGGGAGAGAGAAAACAACTGGTGGTGATTGAAAATAATGCTTTTAGGAAAATGTTGTGATCAAAAAAAAGGTATACTAGCCACCAACTTTGATATCAGTGTAGTTAGCCAATCATCAACAGCCTTATAAGAGCTTAGTGACCTTGAGGGCAGGCCACACAGTTACAATGGGAAAGGGGAGAGAGCTAGAAATAGTTTTAATAGCCACCCAGGAGGAAGACAGCCCTTTGTAGAACAACGCATGCTATAGTTAGATAGCATCCAAGAGACTCAGTATGTCTCATCACTGTTAGTACTTATTAGGGCGCCTTGGGATGAAGGTGACAAATTTGTTGTTCTTACAACGTTCAGTAATGTTTGGATCATGGGCAGCATTAGTGTTGTAGAGAAACCTTTCTATTGAAGCTATAACTCTGCAGCGACCCTGCAATATGAAGTAGTAGCAAAATAAGTAAACAAAGCAAGGAAAAATTAACATGAAATAAAACACAATTTTCAGATTTTTTAAATAGGACTTTCACTGGAATTCATAATGTGTAAAGAAATATACCCAGTGGTGGGCAAATAGAGGCTTGGGAGCTGCATGTGGCTCTCCGGCATCTGTACTCTGGCTCTTGGAAAAAATAGTGGCCTGGAACTGACTTGGCCATGCATCTCTCTGTTCTACTTCTTCACATGTGCCACTTAATCCCGGACATTTGTCTCTCCTGCCTCATCTGCATGCCGGCAATGGCTGCTCACTCTTGGCTGCAATGGCAGTAGTGCTAGATGGCTTCTCCTGATGCATAGAGAAGGCAGAAAAGGTGAGTTCCCAGTTCTGGTCAGCCCATGTCAGTGGGTATCAGAGGCAGGAGAGGTGAGCAGTGTTGATGGGCATGTGGCAGCTGGAGAGATGAACAGTGGGTGGGGGGTGGGCTGAACTAGGGCCAGGCAGAGGTGCAGGAGGCAGCGGTCCTGGGGCAGTGAGTGTATGTGGGTGATTCTGTGAAACTCCTCATGTGTTACTCCATGCGTGATGACAGTATGAGAATGTGCTTACATGGAGGGCTAGAATGACAGTCAGCGGTGGCTCTTAATTGAGTAGCAGCAGGACGGTCAAACGGTGACCTTTCTGAGCGGGGCAAGAAATTAAGAATGGGTATCCAGTTTGGAAACTTGGAAAGGATGAGACATATATGATCACTTACAGCATGTCTCTATTTGAGCAAAGGACATTTCCTAATTATTTCATCAAGGGGCTTCCGAACGTGTAGAGATGATTTAGGGTGCAGGCCTTTAAAGTTGCTCCACCTTTGGTGATAGGCTATCTTGTTTATACCTGGGGGAACAGATGAATTTGAAAGACTGAAGAGGAAGAACCCTGCTGGCTATGAAAATGATGAGTAATCCAGCTGATGTGAAAAGAATCTTACTGTATTAATACTGTTAGCATCCCTTCCTCATTTCTAAAAATTCATTCATACAAGAATATTTATTATTATAACATGCTGACAAGGCTTATTCAATGAACTTTACTCCTAGATCACAACATTTATAAATTTTAAAGTTCAAAGATTCCTACCCCCCCCAGCAGGACAGACGGTCTTACTGATGGTATTTGTCCTTCCTTGCTCCGGATAGGCAGGATCAGTTTGATTGACAGGCTTGGATCATGGGAGGGGCATAGCCCAGTCTAGAAACCCAGTTCTGTTCCTTCTTTGCTACAGGATAGAAGCAGGGTTTAAGGCTCCTGCTTTGGGAGCTTACTAGTTCAGATAGACTTTTCTTTTGCTCTTTTATTTTATTTTTATTCTTTTTTCTTTCAGGGTTTAAGGCTCCTGCTTTGGGAACTTGCTAGTTCAGGATAGACTTTTCTTTTGCTCTTTTATTTTATTTTTGCTTTTTCTTTTCTTTACTGGCCTTGCTCCTCTTTCCCTCCCCTCCTTTAAGGGGAGGTTCGGGCTGAACTAGTGGCAAGGTGGCTCCTCCCCCACCTGCCCTCCCTCTATTCTCTACTAGGGCCCTTCTAAGTGGGAGCTGCCGTGCCTGGAGCCTCTCCTTCAGGTGCAGCGGCTCCCCACTCTGTTGCTGCCATCGGCAAACAAGGAGTCGAGCTGCGGTAGAAGCACTGCAGCATTCCCATCCCACCGCTTCTCCTACACCATGCTCCGGCATAGCCTCTGGAGGTGGGAAGCCTTGGTGCTGCGATGTGGGCTTGCTCACTACCAAGGGAGACAGGAGAGACATTCAGCAGTGGTCAGGGCTGTGGACCCTCCTCAGAGCCTGGAAAGTTCCCAGCCAGCCCACCCAGAATACTCCCATTGGGGGAGCTGCCGAGTTAGTTTAATTTATTACATTTTTATGCCGCCCCCTCCTGCGTCCGCAGCTTGGGGAGGCTTATAACAATAAAAAATAATAAATAATATAAAATTCAGTATAAAACAACATAAAAACATTAAAACCTGGCAAAAAAACAAAGACCCCCCCTCCCCATCTCCCTCACCAAAGTTCCAGCAGAACAGCCAGGTCTTAAATTGTCTACAAACAGAGGGGAGGTCTATGGCCAGGCGGACCTTCGGTGGGAGGGAGTTCCACAACAGAGGTGCGGCCACCGAGAACGCCCTCATAGTTGACATCCGGGAAACCCTGGGAACCTCAAGGAGAGCGCTCCCCGCTGACCACAGAGGTCAATCCAGGACCCGGGTGGTGAGATGATCCTGCAGATAGGTGGAGCCCAGGCCGTTTAGGGCTTTAAAGGTCAAAACCAACATCTTGAATTGGGCCTGGTAGACTACTGGCAGCCAGTGCAGAGAACTGGCTCCTCTAAGGAGATGAGCCGCTGCATTCTGCACCAGCTTCAGTCGCCGAACTGTCACCAAGGGTAGCTCCACGTAGAGCGCATTACAGTAATCCAATCTTGAGGTAACAAAAGCATATGTGATGGTGGCAAGGTCCGTGTCCGAGACATGGCTTAAGCTGTCGCACCAGATGTAATTGGCGAAATGCACCTTTTGCCACAACTGCCACCTGGACATCCAGGCGAAGCTGCCGGTCCAGGAACACCCCCAGACTACAGACCTGAGACACTGGGGGGGATGGATCCCATCAATGATGGGGGGCCATCACATCCCTGGCTTCGCCCACCACCATCACCTCTATCTTGTCAGGATTCAACTTCAGACGGCTTGCCCTCATCCAGTGCCTGACAGCTGACAGACACTGGGTAAGCACTGAGACTGCAGGGCCTCGGTCAGATGTAAAAGTGAGGTACAGTTGCGTGTCATCAGCATATTGATGACACCTCACCCCAAACCCTTTGACGACCACCCCCAAAGGCTGCATGTACGTGTTGAACAAGTGAGAGGATAAGATGGAACCTTGTGCAACTCCACATGTGAGGTCCCTGGGAAAAGATGAACGATCACCCAGCACCACATGTTGAATTCTCCCGGCCAGGAAGGAGTGGAATCATTCAAAAACGGTACTACCCACTCCAGCTCGGTCCTGCAACCAAGTCACCAACAACTCATGATCAACGGTATCAAATGTAGCCGAGAGATCTAATAGGATCAACAGGATCAAACCATCCTGATCCAACTCACGAGAGAGGTCGTCAACCAATGCCACAAGCTCAGTCTCAGTGCCATAACCCAGACGAAAGCCAGAGTGGGAGGGATCAAGGAAACTGATCCGGTACAGATGCTCCTGAAGCTGGCGAGCGACCACCCGCTCAATAACCTTCCCTAAAAAGGGATAACTACTAGTGGGGTGAGTCAGCCGAGACAGGTCATTCCCAGCACCATGCACTGTCATGCACACCACTCCTGCTGTCGCTGGGCAGGCAGGTGGTGGCTTCGCTCCACCTTTTTGCTTCCTTGAGGTGGGGTTTAGACCCTATAGACTTGGCCCAGGGATGGCCCCATGAGACCGGAAGAGAATGTCTGACTCAACTTCTGTGAGGAGCACAGGAGGAAGCAGCACCAGGGGGCACAGCTAATCCCCCCCCCCCCACACAGTAGGCACAGCCTGTCCCATAGTAGCAGAGGACATAAAAGGAGGAGTAACAGTTCCCCCTCCCCCTCAGACTCCTTGGAGTCCTCTAGCTCCACCAGATTTTCTTCTTCTTCTTCTTCATCTTTTCCTTCCTCCTCTTGTTCCTGCTCCAATCATAGGGGTAGAAAGAGGGCTAAAGGAGCTAGGAAGCATGGCAACCATGAAAAAAGGGGAAGAAAAAAGCCCCCTCTGTGCCGCGCAAGAGGAAGACCCCATGGTCCCCATTTCTCTCTTGCCCTCTCCATCCCCCTCTTACCAAAATAAAGAGGATGGTGAACTTTCAGGCTCAGAGCCTGACAAGATCTCCCTACCTCCTACACCAGCTGAGGTGCAGGAGTCTCCCAAGGAAAATAAGAGGGTGTTCCCTAGGGGGGTCCACTTCTGTGCAGAGTCCATTAAGGGGTAGTGGGATCAGTCAGCAAGACATAAGTTTATCAGTCTTTTTTAATCACTTCCCAGGGCCCAAGAAGAGTTTATGCTCCTTAAGATAGACACAGGGGCAGTGGACCTAGTTTAGTCTGTGACTCCCCCAGCAGAGGGGGAGGGGTTCCTGAAAGACTGTCTTGATAGGAAGGTGAAGGTGGCCCTCAGGAAGAAGAGGCTGCCTCCATGGCCCTCAGGGCAACAGCATCAGTCTCCAGTTTTAATGTGAAGGCGCTCAACAAGGGGGTGAAGTATCAGAAATTCCAAATGGAGACACTAAAGTCAGTCATGAGCACCCTTCATCCTGGGGACTTCCTTTCTTCAATCAACCTGTGAGAGGCGTACTTGCACATATCCATCAGGGTCTCCCATTGGAAATTCCTGAGGTTTGCCATAGGTGACCAACACTTTCAGTCCCTTCCCTTTGACCTCTCATTGTAGCCCTGGGTGTTCACCAAGATACTGGTAGTGCTGGTGGCGAATCTATGAGAGCATGAGGTCCATGTGTACCCATAGTTAGATATTCTGCTAATAAGGTCCACATCTCTGACCCAAGGGAAGAGGGACCTTTGACTAACAATCAACTGCCTTCAGTTCCATGGCTTCTTGGGAGAAGAGTTGCCGGAACTCTTTGACATCCATTGCACACCTAGGAGTACAAATGGATACATTCAAGGACTGAGCCTTCCTATCCATTGAGAGACAGAAGAAGCTCCAGGCCCTCCTGGCTTGCCCGTTAGAGGATGATTGCTCAGATCTGAGATTTCTTGTGCAACTTCTCAGAAGCTTGGTCTCCTGCCTGGACATGGTAGTGTGGGCCAGATTCCACCTAAGGTCTTTAAAGTCCCTTTGCCTCTAACAGCAGGAGATAGTGGACCAGGTTTGTCTGTTGATTTGGATCACCCCACTTCCATAATGCTTATAATGGGTGACTTTAATGCCAGTGGATAGCATTGATCCCCAATTGCAAACAGACTTTCAGATCCCTTCCCGTGTATCTTTGGATTCCTGTATAAATGCCCATGGAAAGAAACTACTGCGATTGGTTTCTGAGCAGGGTTTGATGATTGTCAATGGCAGTTCCTCTACTGACTGCTTTGGTCAGTTTACATATGACCCACCTTTAGACTCCAGTGTTATAGATTATATACTGATCTCTCCGGTCTATTTTGGAACCATTAAAGATCTTAAGGTTTTGATTAGGCCGGAGGGAAACCATTATCCTCTGCACATAGATCTAGAGGGAGTAGGCTGTCATGATGGTTGGGTCTATTCTGTTCCACCCCCTCTATCTGTGCTGCGTATGCCAGTGAAGTGGTCACCTTTGATTTTGACCCAAATTACGCAGCTCCTTTATTCCCCTGATTTTTTGGCTCTCTGGGATTCCATCCTAGGGGTTGAGGAGCATGTCCAGGTATTCCCTTTGATGGAATCCCTAGTAGAGCATTTGCTGCAATATATTACTATGAATGTTGCTTCACATATTCCTAGACAAAGAATTAATAAGAAATCATGGTATGACAGCGATTGCAAAACTGCCAAGACTATTTTAGCTGGCTTTAGGAGAGCATGGACTAGGCACAATCAGCCATCAGACTGGGAGCATTATGTTGTCAAAAGAAGGAAGCAAGAACATCGTTCGATCTGCCCAAATCTGGACAGAGTTGCAGGTGGCAGCAAAAACCCAGAATGTGGCCAAATTCTGGAGCCTTTTGAATTCTTCTCAAGGCAAAGCTAGGTTCTCATCCACAGGGTTTAATCAGTGAGGAAGACTGGACAGCCCTTTACACTGATATCTATCACGATTCTTGCCTTGAGCTGCCTGACTGGACCTCTCTCCCATCGGTGGCGCAGGGAGGCGGAGACTCTTTTTCCCTATCTTCCCTGATGGTTAGAGAGAGGCGAGTTCATGAGTCTATAGTCAGACTTCGGCCAGGTAAAGCGCCAGGATCCGATTACATTCCACCTGAGCTGATCAAGGATAATCCAGGATGGTGTATACCGGTCCTCGCTAAGTTTTTCTCAGCAATTAATATTACTGGTTTATTCCCAAGTGCTTGGGACGGTAGCTATCATCATTCCCATCTTTAAAAAAGGGAATCCTTTACAAACCACCTGCTATAGACTCATTAGTCTTCTCCCGATCCTTAGTAAGTTATATACACGAGCACCTTTGACTTCTCTTGAAGACTGGGTATATGCTGGGTCCCTACTTGCAGAGGAGCAGGCGGGCTTCAGATAGGGACAGTCGATGCTAGATAACTGTTTTATTTTGATGCACCTTATAGATAAATATGTGTATATTAGGGGGGCCAATCTTTTTGCTGTATTCATTGATTTCACCAAGGCTTTCGATTTGGTCCCCAGGAAGCTCTTGTGGCAAAAACTAGCTGCCATGAGGATAGACCGTGGAATATTACAATTAATAATCCGAGTACATACAGATTCCAAGGTGGTGGTCAGAGCAGGGTGTCACGGATGGACCACCGATGTCTTTCCCTTTCAGCAAGGTTTCCGACAGGGTTGCTTTCTGGCCCCACTGTTGTTTAATCTTTTTATTAATAACCTGGTCTATAGGGTGGGGACAGCGCACGCTACCCCCCCCTAAGGTTTGCTCAAGGCCAGTGTCAATCCTGCTATATGCGGATGATGTGGTTCTCGTATCTCAAACCAAGCAGGGCCTGTAACAATGTCTGGAAGCTCTTAATCTTTTTTGTACCCAGAATTATATGACTCTGAATTCAGCCAAATCTAAGATAGTGTGCTTTGGAAAGGCCTGTCGAAATTATATATGGAAGGTTGGCACACAAGAACTATCCCAGGTTTCTAATTTCCCCTATTTGGGGATTATTTTTTCAAATAACTTTTCCTGGAGGGCCAATCAAGACAGTTGGGCTACCAAAGCCTCTCAATCCATTGCTGGGATACTAAGGTTATATGCCTCGGCACCTGCCCCTTCTTTGAACCTGGTTATGGAAATATATAGAGCTAAGGTCCTTCCCCAGCTTCTATATGGATCAGAGTTCTCGTTCTATGCTTACCGGTCCAAGTGGGAACTGATTCAAAACAAATTTCTGAGAAGAATCTTGCAAGCCCCATGGGTGACACCCCTTCCCATGCTTAGGCTGGAAACAGGGTCACTAGCCTTACGCTCTCAATGTAGTTTGGGCGCTTTACGTCTCTGGTCCAAAATATCCCAAGGGCAGTCGTCTCCCTTGGTGATCCAATGTTACCTAGAGCAAAAGTTCCATCAAGGCAGTGTTCAATACAAATGGTGGAAGGCCATTAAGAATCCGATTGGCACACTGCCTTCCTCCAGTTGTGATCCTCAATTGACAGTATGTAAAATAACCAGGGTGGAGCTCAAGCCAATTGTTAATGACCTAGCTGCAAAGGGCAATTTATAAGCAATTGCTGCTTCCAAAATTGCTCCTTTCTATGCACAGATCAAAAGCACCTGCATCCTGGAGCACTATCTCCTACACTTGCATGATTCAGAATTAAGGAGAATATTCACCCTTTTCTGATTTAATTCGTTGGAAACAGGTTGTTAAAGGCAGACGACTCCGAACGCCCTACAGTGAGAGAACCTGTAAATGCAGCACTCAGGAAATTGAAACAGTTCAACATATCCTGTTTAGCTGTCCTCAATATAAAAACCTCAGGGCAGGTGGATATATCCCCTGTTTCAGAATTCTTCCCTCGCCCTGGAGGAACAGTATTATTATTATTAACAAACATTTATATAGCGCCAGCAGTGTACCTGGCACTTTACAAAATAATAAAATAGACACGGTCCCTGCCCCTAGGGCTTACAATCTGAGAGACAGGAGCTGGGGGAGAGACTTAGGAAGGGGAACAGAGGGAGAGACAAGGGGTCTAACATTCATGAAGATGCGAGGTCTCAAGTGCACGTACTTGGCTTGGTTACGATGAGAATGACATCTGATAATCTTGCTTATGGCAGTAGATATTGAGGTAATTAAAGCAGTGGCTGGTTATCTTTGATGTGTGGACAGAATTTGGAAAGCATCTGATGCGTGAATGCGGTCGGTCACTATTTTTTATGATAAGCGCTGGAAATCTACAAAGTATAACTGGCTGTTTTATTTTTTGAGTATTAAAGGAACCCAACGCCCAGGTACACTCTATTTGGGGAGACCTGTCTGCTAGTATTCCATACTAGTAGAGCCCCGGCGCATGGTTTCCCTCATTTTATTTTATTTCACATTATTTTACTCTTGTTTTTAATTTATGCCACTATTTTGAATTTAATATTATATTGTATAAATATGTTTATGTGGAAACAATAAACACTACATAACTGTCGATTTGGGCCCCAGGTCAAGTACCAGCTGAGGTGGATTATCCTACTTCGGCCACCTGTCTCGGGGGATGCCTCTCAGTGCCTAATAGTCACCACAGATGCGAGCAGCTGGGGCTGGAGAGCCCACTGCCAGTTTGGGTCAACTCAGGGAAGGTGGTCCCACAGAGTGGTGAAGTGGCACATCAACAGGCTGGAGCGGAGACCAGTTTGACTAGCCTTACTGCAGTTCACACACCATCTGAACAATGATCACATTCTAGTCTTCACAGACAGCACAACAGCAATGACCTTCATAAATCACCAGGGGGACTCCCGACTGAAGTTCTTGCAGTAGGAGGCGTCGCTTTTATTCAAGTGAGTAGAGAGTTATCTCCTGTTAATATGGGGGATCCCTGCCACATAGCGGGGTCACTCAACTCCTGGCTGAGTCATCAAGTGTTGAATCCGGGGAAGTGATCCCTCTTGCAGACAGCATTCCATCTCATTTGAAACGAGTTCAGCACTCCCCTGATAGATCTGTTCACCATCAACGCCAACAAAAAGGTTCCCATCTTCATGGCAAGAAAAAGAGAGCCAGTGGCCGCAGGGATCAACGCTTTCTCCACACCATGGCCCAAAGGACTACTGTATGTGCCCCCCCCCCGTTCCAATCAGACCTCAGGTCATCCATTGGATCAGGGAACAGGGGGCGCTACTGATCCTGGTGGCTCCACGCTGACCACACTGGCTATGGTTCAAGTTCTCAGACATCTTAGACATTGTGACAACAGAGCCCCTGAGGCTACTGGCATGGGAGGACCTACTGTCACAGGGTCTAGTTTGACATCCAGACATTCAGAAACTGTCTCTGTTGACCTGACGGTTGAAAGTAAGCAACTAAAATCCATGGGTTACTTAGGAAGACCTCTAGATGCCCTTCTGTCGTCAAAGAGACAGCTAACTAACAAAATATACGGGGTGACATGGAATAAGTTTACTAAATGGTGCACAGATAATGGCCGGAATGCATCAAGAGTAGGCACTCTGGAGGTTCTTGGTTTCCTACAAGCATGTCTGGACTTGGGCTTGAAGACAAATACTCTAAAGAGACACACATCACCTCTATTGAGAATCCTGAGCTGCTCAGGCCAACCTCCACTATTGTCACACATACATATCAAAAGATTTTAAGAGCAACGGAGTTCATCTACACTCCAGTACAGTACAGATTTCCCACATTGGAGACTCAGCATTGTCTTGTCAGGCTTGACCAAGCCTCCCTTCAAGGTGCTCACTTGCCTGATGAAGGATCCTGTGAGGTCTGAAAACTTGTATACCTCCACCAACTGTAGTTGGACCAATAAAAGTTATCACTGTATTAGTTTGTCTCTGTTGCCTATATTTAGGACCAACACGGCAATCTTACTATCTCTACACTATTCTTTTTGTCATTGAAGACTGTTCTTGGTGGCGGTTACGTCAGCACGCAGAGTATCCGAATTAGGAGCTCTCTTTGTAGACCCGGAACTTTGTATCTTTCATAGGATCAAACTGTTTCTAAGACTTGATCCTTCTTTTCAGCCCAAGGCCAATACCCCTTTCCATAGGGATCAGGAATTAGTACTCCCTTCTTTCTACCCGAATTGTCAGCACCCCAAAGAACAGGCCTGGCATATGCTAGATGTCAAGAGGGCTGTTAAGATATAAATGGGTCTTGTTCCTTTAGAATTGATTTGGTCCTTTTTGTAGCTTTTGGTCACAAGGGGAAGGGTAGAACAGTAAGCGAGTCTACCTTGGCTAAATGGCTGAAGGACTGTATTATGGAAGCATATAAGGCAGTTCACACTACTATCCCTATGGGAATTATGGCTCATTTAGTCAGGGGGACTGCTCCCAACTCAGTCTTACTGGGTAAGGCCTCACTGGAGGAGATTTCTAGGGCCGCCATCTGGGCGTCGATTCACACCTTCACCTGACACTATAGGGTCACCTCTGTAGCATCAGGTGGTGTGGCCTTTGGTCATAGGGTGCTACAGAGAGCACTAGACATTCAGTAGCCAAGGGGTTTCCTAGATGGGAGAAAACAGATTAGTACTGGTGGGAATCCATCCTCCCTGGAGAGGCACTGCTTTGGGACATCCCATCAGTAAGTCTGTCTGTCTTGCCAAGGGAGGAGAGTGGGAAATGCCTTACTTATGAATTTTCCTTCTCTTCCTTGGCAGGTTCTTGGGATTCCTGTTTGGGATTCCACCTAGGTTCTGGGGGGGGGGGGGAGATTCCAGAGTAGAGACTAGTTTTTGATATTTCCTCCACCTTCTTCCATCTCATAGAACTGTGTTTCTGTACCTAATTTCCTGTTGTATTAGGATATATAAGGACCTGACCGACTGAGTCAGATTAATGGTTCATCTTCGCCCATCTTCATCACAATCTGACACGGTAGCAGAGTTTTGAATCTGGGTCTCCGGCAGAGACCTTACCCAGGCATGCTGTCTGAGACCCTCCAGGATCCCTGGCAGAGGCCTCACCCAGTCATGCTACCAGAGAGCCTTAATCGGAGATGCCAGGGATTGAACTTGGGACCTTATACGTGCAAAGCATGTGCTTTACCACCTGAGCCACAGTCCACTGTTAGGCTTTTAGCCTCAGGTCTCCCTTCTCCCCTTTCAACCCACCCGGTCCACCGGATAGGGGCTTATCCCAAAAAATGGGTCCCCTGTAACATAGTCACTTAACAAAAATCCCTCATATCCAGGGTAACAAAGTTTCAGAAGTCCCATAGTCCATCCTCTGTGATTGAGGAGCAATCCAACTTCAATCTCCCTCAAAGTCTGCATATAGTCCAGTAATAATAAGGTTGAACTCCAGAATTCTTGCAAAAGAAATGATTTTTTGAGACACCAATCAGACTACCATAAGAAACCACTTACTAAAAGTTGCAACGTCCAACTTGATGCAAAATGTGTTTTTTGGTCCCTAGTAGTTATCAGAAACAGGCAAAACGTAACAATCACTTGATATTGTAATATTTCTGCTTAAAATGAGTCAAATGGGGTCCTTTTAAAAAAAAGAATTAAAAAAAAAATAGCTTTTCAAACATTTAAATATTCAAATATTTAAAAGGGTCATTTTCGTGTCTTTATTATCAGCACAACAATAATTAAAAACAAAAAATCTAATACTTCTAAAGCTAATATTTCAAACTTCCTTTGCGGAACCTTTGCAATAACATTATTATTATTATTATTATTAACAAACATTTATATACCGCCAGCAGTGTACCTGGCACTTTACAAAGTAATAAAATGAACACGGTCCCTGCCCCTAGGGCTTACAATCTGAGAGACAGGAGCTGGGGGAGAGACTTAGGAAGGGGAACAGAGGGAGAGACAAGGGGTCTAACATTCATGAAGATGCGAGGTCTCAAGTGCACGTACTTGGCTTGGTTACGATGAGAATGACAGCAGGCAGGTCCATGTTGCAAGGATAAGGGTAAACCGATCGTAGGTATAGGAATAGTGGCTCAGCAGGATAAAGAGTCAGACAGAGCAGAGCGAAAGAGGTGAGTTTTAAGGAGAGATTTGAAGGTATGAAGGGAGGGGGCAAGGCGGATGTGGACAGGGAGGGAGTTCCAGGCATGGGGGGCAGCAAGTGAGAAGGGACGAAGGCGCTTAGGGGAGCAGGGAAGGCGTGGAAGGGTGAGAGAAGGGACAGAGGAGGAGCGAAGTGCACGGGCTGGAGTATGGAGGGCGATAAGTGCAGAGAGGTAGGGGGGAGCAAGGTTGTGAAGAGCTTTATAGGTGAAGACTAGGAGCTTGTGCAGGATTCGTTCAGGAAGGGGAAGCCAGTGAAGCGAAGAGAGGAGGGGCTGCACATGGTCGAAGCGACTGGCGAGGTAGATGACCCTGGCAGCAGAGTTTTGGACAGAGATGAGGGGAGAAAGGTGAGACCGGGGAAGGCCAGTGAGAAGGAGGTTACAGTAATCGAGGCGAGAGATGACCAGAGCATGAACAAGAGTTTTGGCAGACGAGACAGAGAGAAAAGGGCGAATCTTAGCAATGTTATGGAGGGAGAAGCGACAGGATTTAGCAACAGAGTCAATGTAGGGTTTAAAAGAAAGGGCTGAGTCAAAGATGAAGCCTAGGCTACGGGCTTGGGGGACAGGCAGGATGGTGACTCCATCAATAGTTATTGACAGTGAGGAAGGAGAGGAAGGATGAGGGGGGAAGATAAGGAGTTCAGTTTTAGCCATGTTGAGTTTGAGTTGACGTTGAGACATCCAGGTAGAGATGTCAGAGAGACAGTTGATGAGACGAGCTTGAACAGAGGGAGAGAGAGAGGGAGTAGAGAGATAGAGTTGAGTGTCATCAGCATAGAGGTGGTATTGGAAGCCATGGGAGGCAATGAGTTTGCCTAAGGATGAGGTATAGATCGAGAAGAGGAGAGGGCCAAGAACAGAGCCTTGAGGAACACCAACTGAGAGGGGGAAGGAGGAGGAGGCGGAGTTGGAGAGAGACACATTAAAGGAGCGGTCAGAGAGGTAGGAGGAGAACCAGTTATGGACAGAGCCACAAAAGCCAAGGGAGTGAAGGGAATCCAGCAAGAGTGAGTGGTCAACAGTATCGAAGGCAGCAGAGAGATCAAGGAGGACAAGAATGGAATAGAGACGTTTAGATTTAGCCACCAGAAGATCGTTGGTGATCTTAGCGAGAGCAGTTTCAGTAGAATGAAGGGGGCGGAAGCCAGATTGGAGGGGGTCAAGGGAGGAGTTGGAGGATAGGAAGTCAAGGCAGCGGGAGTAGACAACACGTTCAAGCAGCTTGGAAGCAAAAGGAAGGAGTGAGACAGGACGATAGCTAGAAGGGTCAGAGGGGTCAAGAGTGGACTTTTTGAGAATAGGAGAGACTGTGGCATGTTTGAAGGCAGAAGGGAAAGAGCCAGTAGAGAGGGAGAGGTTGATGATGTGCAGGAAGGAAGGGGCGACAGTGGGAGTAATGGAGGTGAGGAGGCGGGAAGGAATGGGATCAAGGGGGCAAGTGGAAGGGTTGGAGGAGGAGAGCAGAGAGGAGATTTCCTTAAGGGAGGCAGGGGAGAAGGAGGACATGAGAGAAGGAGGGGGAGGAGGGAGAGGGGTGGGAGTGGGAAGAGAGGAGTGGGAAGCGATGTCGAGGCGGATCTTGTCTATCTTGGAGGTGAAGAAGGAGGCAAGATCCTGAGCAGAAAGGGAAGAAGGAGGGGGAGGACAGGGAGGCTTGAGGAGGGAGTCAAAGGTAGAGAACAGGCGGCGAGGGTCCCGAGAACAGGACTCAATGCGGGAGGCATAGTAGTGTTGTCTAGCAAGGGAGATAGCAGAAGTAAGGGTGGAGAGACAGAATTTGAAGTGAAGGAAGTCAGCGTGAGAATGGGATTTGCGCCAGAGTCGTTCAGCAGCACGAGTGCAAGAACGGAGGTGGCGGATACTAGGGGTGAGCCAAGGACGGGGGTTGTGGGAGAAGGCAGGGCGGGAAGAGAGAGGGGCATGGGAGTCAAGTGTGGAGGAGAGAGAGGCGTTGAGAGCAGAGACAGCGGAGTCAGGGGAGGAGGAAGAGAAGACTGTAGGAAGAAGGGGAGAGAGAGAGGAGGCAAAGTCCAGGGGATCAATAGCTTGAAGGTCACGGAAGGGGCGTAGAGAAGGGGAAGAGGAGGGGGGACAGTGGGAAATGTTGAAAGAGGCAAGGAAGTGGTCTGATATAGGATGAGGATCGAAGGAGAGATCAGTGACAGAGCAGTTTCTAGAGAGGACAGAATCAAGAGAATGGCCATTAGTATGGGTGGGGGAGTTGGTCCAAAGGTGGAGGTTGAAGGAGGAGGCTAGGGAGAGGAAGCGAGGGGCTGAGAAGGGTCATCAGCATGAATGTTGAAGTCACCAAGGATGAGAGTGGGAATATCAACAGAGAGGAAGAAGGTGAGCCAAGACTCAAAGTCAGAGAGAAAGGAAGAGAGAGGACCAGGGGGGCGGTAGATGACAGCAACACGTAGGTGGAGGGGGGAGCAGAGGCACATGGAGTGAGCCTAAAAGTCATAGGAGAGAGGTGGGGGGGAGGAAAAATTGTTTGGAATTGACAGGAATTAGCAAGAAGGAGGCCTACCCCACCACCCCGTCCTTCAGGGCGGGGCTGGTGAGAGAAGGAGAGACCCCCACAGGAGAGAGTAGCAGGCATGACAGAGTCCGAGGGAGTGATCCAAGTTTCCGTAAGGGCAAAGAGCTGGAGGGGGCGAGAAAGGAAAAGATCATGGATATAGGGAGCTTTACTGATAGATGTAAACATCATTAACACTTGTTTGTTTATGTATTTGATTGTATTTTTACCCCACCCTCATTGCACCCAAGGTGCCTTGTTGATGAAGCCATTCCTGTGGCTATACTTTGTAGTACCTGAATCTAAGTATTAGAAAACGATGCAAACAAGGAAATCAGTCACTGTCATAATCTTCTCTCTCCATCATAGTTTCATTGTTAGTATTCAGAGTCAAAGTCAAATATATTTTATTACATAGCCGCCGGCCATTATAAACACAAGCGATAAACAATAGTCAATAATCAGTGATCGATAATCAATAAAATACTCTAAAATATCATTAAACACAATGTAAACATTCCAAAATAAAAAATAAAATAAAAACATTTCAAAATGGAAACCTTACATCACAACCTTTATTTATTTATTTATTAACATTTTTAGCCACCCCCTCATGCCTGTGGCATCCCAGGGTGGCTTACAACAACTAAAACAACAATAAAAATACATAAAAAGACAGTATAAATAATTTTTAAAACTATCCCCCCTCCCCCCCAAGCATTCCCCCTCCCTACCCTACCCTCCCACCTTCCCCTCCAAAGGCCTGGGCGAACAGCCAGGTCTTACAGGCTTGACGAAAAGCCATCAGACCTGTGGCCAGGCGAGCTTCCTCCGGGAGGGAGTTCCAAAGCCGCGGCCTGGCCACCGAGAATGCCCTCTCCAGCCTTGCATCTGTAATAATTAATTTTATACTTTAAGCGCTTAACTTACTCACAACCATTCAGTTTAAGTATTCAAACAGTCTCTGGCTTTACACACTTTGCATACAATTGTGCACTCATGTCCATTTTTTCTGCAGCTGCATTTCATGGTGTCACAGCTGCCTTTGCAGCTGCACTTCATTATTTTCAGGAGCTGTGCTGGAGCTGGTGGAAGTTCTGTCATGACTGGGGACAACATACCATCAAGTTCCTTCCAACCCCACTCAGTAGCATTCATGCTTGAAATGTCATTTCCAGTCCACACCTGTACCTAGTAATACACCCTCAAGCTGTGGTATTTTGTAGCAGCAAATGTTGGAGGGACTTGTTCAGGTCGAACAAATGATGAAGAACTAGCCACTTTCTCAGAAAACACTTGGTGACAATATTCATTCATTGTTATTTTGGGTGGAGCACCATACAGGAAAGCTAGAGCTCTTTCACCAGCTGCAGCAATGGTAGCCTGAGAAAGATCTTGGCGAAGAAATAGCAATGCTTGTTTTTGAAATTCCCTATTGACCATTAACATGTGTACACCAAGTCCTTTCCCAACCATAAACCCTGAAAGTTGTGTCACAACCAAGGATGACATGTGCAAATAGTAACAGTTTGGATATTTCTTCACCAAGTTGCTGCTGAACACTTTTAATGTTCCCAGCCTTTGGTACCCCTCTTTTGTTTGGCTCTGGAGAGAAATACAATGTCTTGCTTGCTGTGGTGACATGAAAACAAAGCAGGATGAACAGATCAGTGTCATCTCCTACAACGATGGTGTCAGTTGACTGGGCTAGCTTGACAGCTGTTTGAACAATCAGAACATCAGCATCCCCAGTAGCTTGAACTATTATAAATTCCTTGTCCTTTAGATGTGTCGTCAGTGTACCGATGAATTGTTGTTTATTTGACTTGCATGAAAGGAATTCCTGTTTGTTGATCTTAAGCTTCATTTAGTTAGTAAAGATGATTTCTCGTCCGACTCTTCTAGATCTGCTGGTACGTGCCATGTCCTTGATTGAGGGTCCATTTGTATATCCATCAAACACGATTGTAGCTCCCGGGTAATATTTGTGTACATAGTAAGAATACCGTTCCATGATGGCTGAGTATGAGTCATTCACAGTCCATTGGATCCTATGAAGAAGAGCCACACCATTGAGCACAAATGTCACTCCACTTGCTGGCCTGCAGACTATAGTTTTGTCTGCCTGACATACTGTTTGAACAGCATGAAGAAGTTTGGGTTTATTTGGTTTTCTGAAAAGGAAACTACTGTCAAACAAAGATGCTGGGTTTGAGCACAATTCATATCTGAAGCAATCTTCTTCTGAAATGTTGCTGTATTTGGCAATGAGGAGGAATCTCTGGAACAGAAGTGTTGGGTCCAATCGCTTTATCACCCCTCTAGGTGTTTGTTTTGTAGTTAGTTGTACAAGTTTGTCCTTGCATTTAAATGAAACATCTTTACCAGTCTTTCCAATCATTTTGTTTATTATCTTTTGTCCACTTTCCCTAGCTATATTAGCATTAACACCTGTTGATGCAACCATTCCTGTGGCTATACTTCGTAGTTGAGGATCACCTTCAAAGGGTGATGATTCTATCTGAACATCCTTACAGTCTCTTTCCTGTCTGGAGTCCCGGCTTTCCTTATGTTGGTCATCTGTTACATATATTACTTCAGTCAGCTTTTCCATCAGTAAGTTGACCTCCAAACAAGCTGGACGAGATAATATCCAAACCGAGCGTTGAATCTCAGTCATTCCCCTGCCTTTTGTCAGTCCTCCAGCAGTCTTCAGGCTTTGCATAAGTTTCTGCTCAATGACCAAGTCTGGTGACAGACCTGCCCAAAATCTGTCAGACCTTCTAATGACATGCATTCCATTTTCAAGTTTTGAGAAAACTGATGGATTGGTGATTTCTAATTTTTTCATGTTTTGGATATAAAGGTATACTGATTTGCTGTAATTATTGTGGGCAGCAGCAGTAAAAAAAGGAAGCATCTCACATAAGATCTGAAGATGCAACTTCCACATACCAGTCCTTTCTGCTTTAATAAATTTCCGCATCAGTCCTACCATCTCCATATACTGTAGCCACAAGGCTGCCGTACGTGCATCAGCCAAATGATTCTTTCTTATTTGAAGTAGTTGAACAACTTTCCTGACATCGCTGGCACTATATAAAAGCTTAATAATAATAATAATAATAATAATTAATTAGGAGATAAGCAAGCATCACAAGCATCCATCTTGCCTGTCATATGGTTCACAGTAACGTGAACCATAATGGTGGTGTAGTTGGATTGCCAGTCCGATCTGCAGTGGAGCTAAAAGGACTCTTGGTCTTACTGCTTGCATGATCGATTGTCTAATTGCATCTATTTTAGTTGAGTTGTTTTCCCCAACAAACAATGTTGCCAGGAAAACAGCAAGGCTATTTGGAAGATAGTGGTTATTAACATCCTCCTCTGCAGATAGATACTCCAGCAAGTTGTAGTGATCTTTACTTGTTAGGATCTCCTTAATGTCTGTCTGGATCAGTTTTGCTGCAGCTGTTATTAAATGCACTTTTTCTTCCTTTGGACTGCATTGATCTTTAAGTTTGCAGGTATGGTATGGTATTTATTTATTTGTTGGCTACGTGGCCATGACAAAATAGAATTGAAAGTACATAAAATACATAAAATATAGTCATTAAAACATGAATATAGCAAAAGCTAGACAATAACCTGAACAATAATATAATCAGCATAAAATCAAAAATTAGTATAAATAAAAAAAAACATAACATGCTGAATGAAAGTCACTCAATTTCTAGGACCACAAAGCTGGTTTCTAGTTTTAATCTTATCCTGGATCTGGGACAGAGAATCAGACCTTCTTCGAATCTTCTCAATTTTTAATGCAAATACTGTGACAGCCTTAGTTCTAGCAGTGTCCCTATCCCCTAAAAGGTAAATTAATTGCTGTATTTTAGGGCAAGATATATCTAATCCTACCATTGATATGAGTTGACAGCGGATCTGATCGTACAAAGGACATACCAACAAATAGTGAGCCAAATCCTCAATCTCATGCCCACAGGGGCATAACCATTCCGCATAGGGAGTTTCCTGAAATCTCCCAAGCAAGACAGCCGTCCGCTTGGACTGAAGTCTGAGTCTACCGAAAGCTTGTCTAAGCTCGGGGTCAATAAGAGAATGNCCAGGCGAGCTTCCTCCGGGAGGGAGTTCCAAAGCCGCGGCCTGGCCACCGAGAATGCCCTCTCCAGCCTTGCATCTGTAATAATTAATTTTATACTTTAAGCGCTTAACTTACTCACAACCATTCAGTTTAAGTATTCAAACAGTCTCTGGCTTTACACACTTTGCATACAATTGTGCACTCATGTCCATTTTTTCTGCAGCTGCATTTCATGGTGTCACAGCTGCCTTTGCAGCTGCACTTCATTATTTTCAGGAGCTGTGCTGGAGCTGGTGGAAGATCAGTCATGACTGGGAACAACATACCAAAAAGTTCCTTCCAACCCCACTCAGTAGCATTCATGCTTGAAATGTCATTTCCAGTCCACACCTGTACCTAGTAATACACCCTCAAGCTGTGGTATTTTGTAGCAGCAAATGTTGGAGGGACTTGTTCAGGTCGAACAAATGATGAAGAACTAGCCACTTTCTCAGAAAACACTTGGTGACAATATTCATTCATTGTTATTTTGGGTGGAGCACCATACAGGAAAGCTAGAGCTCTTTCACCAGCTGCAGCAATGGTAGCCTGAGAAAGATCTTGGCGAAGAAATAGCAATGCTTGTTTTTGAAATTCCCTATTGACCATTAACATGTGTACACCAAGTCCTTTCCCAACCATAAACCCTGAAAGTTGTGTCACAACCAAGGATGACATGTGCAAATAGTAACAGTTTGGATATTTCTTCACCAAGTTGCTGCTGAACACTTTTAATGTTCCCAGCCTTTGGTACCCCTCTTTTGTTTGGCTCTGGAGAGAAATACAATGTCTTGCTTGCTGTGGTGACATGAAAACAAAGCAGGATGAACAGATCAGTGTCATCTCCTACAACGATGGTGTCAGTTGACTGGGCTAGCTTGACAGCTGTTTGAACAATCAGAACATCAGCATCCCCAGTAGCTTGAACTATTATAAATTCCTTGTCCTTTAGATGTGTCGTCAGTGTACCGATGAATTGTTGTTTATTTGACTTGCATGAAAGGAATTCCTGTTTGTTGATCTTAAGCTTCATTTAGTTAGTAAAGATGATTTCTCGTCCGACTCTTCTAGATCTGCTGGTACGTGCCATGTCCTTGATTGAGGGTCCATTTGTATATCCATCAAACACGATTGTAGCTCCCGGGTAATATTTGTGTACATAGTAAGAATACCGTTCCATGATGGCTGAGTATGAGTCATTCACAGTCCATTGGATCCTATGAAGAAGAGCCACACCATTGAGCACAAATGTCACTCCACTTGCTGGCCTGCAGACTATAGTTTTGTCTGCCTGACATACTGTTTGAACAGCATGAAGAAGTTTGGGTTTATTTGGTTTTCTGAAAAGGAAACTACTGTCAAACAAAGATGCTGGGTTTGAGCACAATTCATATCTGAAGCAATCTTCTTCTGAAATGTTGCTGTATTTGGCAATGAGGAGGAATCTCTGGAACAGAAGTGTTGGGTCCAATCGCTTTATCACCCCTCTAGGTGTTTGTTTTGTAGTTAGTTGTACAAGTTTGTCCTTGCATTTAAATGAAACATCTTTACCAGTCTTTCCAATCATTTTGTTTATTATCTTTTGTCCACTTTCCCTAGCTATATTAGCATTAACACCTGTTGATGCAACCATTCCTGTGGCTATACTTCGTAGTTGAGGATCACCTTCAAAGGGTGATGATTCTATCTGAACATCCTTACAGTCTCTTTCCTGTCTGGAGTCCCGGCTTTCCTTATGTTGGTCATCTGTTACATATATTACTTCAGTCAGCTTTTCCATCAGTAAGTTGACCTCCAAACAAGCTGGACGAGATAATATCCAAACCGAGCGTTGAATCTCAGTCATTCCCCTGCCTTTTGTCAGTCCTCCAGCAGTCTTCAGGCTTAGCATAAGTTACTGCTCAATGACCAAGACTGGTGACAGACCTGCCCAAAATCTGTCAGACCTTCTAATGACATGCATTCCATTTTCAAGTTTTGAGAAAACTGATGGATTGGTGATTTCTAATTTTTTCATGTTTTGGATATAAAGGTATACTGATTTGCTGTAATTATTGTGGGCAGCAGCAGTAAAAAAAGGAAGCATCTCACATAAGATCTGAAGATGCAACTTCCACATACCAGTCCTTTCTGCTTTAATAAATTTCCGCATCAGTCCTACCATCTCCATATACTGTAGCCACAAGGCTGCCGTACGTGCATCAGCCAAATGATTCTTTCTTATTTGAAGTAGTTGAACAACTTTCCTGACATCGCTGGCACTATATAAAAGCTTAATAATAATAATAATAATAATAATTAATTAGGAGATAAGCAAGCATCACAAGCATCCATCTTGCCTGTCATATGGTTCACAGTAACGTGAACCATAATGGTGGTGTAGTTGGATTGCCAGTCCGATCTGCAGTGGAGCTAAAAGGACTCTTGGTCTTACTGCTTGCATGATCGATTGTCTAATTGCATCTATTTTAGTTGAGTTGTTTTCCCCAACAAACAATGTTGCCAGGAAAACAGCAAGGCTATTTGGAAGATAGTGGTTATTAACATCCTCCTCTGCAGATAGATACTCCAGCAAGTTGTAGTGATCTTTACTTGTTAGGATCTCCTTAATGTCTGTCTGGATCAGTTTTGCTGCAGCTGTTATTAAATGCACTTTTTCTTCCTTTGGACTGCATTGATCTTTAAGTTTGCAGGTATGGTATGGTATTTATTTATTTGTTGGCTACGTGGCCATGACAAAATAGAATTGAAAGTACATAAAATACATAAAATATAGTCATTAAAACATGAATATAGCAAAAGCTAGACAATAACCTGAACAATAATATAATCAGCATAAAATCAAAAATTAGTATAAATAAAAAAAAACATAACATGCTGAATGAAAGTCACTCAATTTCTAGGACCACAAAGCTGGTTTCTAGTTTTAATCTTATCCTGGATCTGGGACAGAGAATCAGACCTTCTTCGAATCTTCTCAATTTTTAATGCAAATACTGTGACAGCCTTAGTTCTAGCAGTGTCCCTATCCCCTAAAAGGTAAATTAATTGCTGTATTTTAGGGCAAGATATATCTAATCCTACCATTGATATGAGTTGACAGCGGATCTGATCGTACAAAGGACATACCAACAAATAGTGAGCCAAATCCTCAATCTCATGCCCACAGGGGCATAACCATTCCGCATAGGGAGTTTCCTGAAATCTCCCAAGCAAGACAGCCGTCCGCTTGGACTGAAGTCTGAGTCTACCGAAAGCTTGTCTAAGCTCGGGGTCAATAAGAGAATGTAAATATGATGCCCCACCCCTCGGGGGAGCACAAACTTATAATATCCTGCCTGCTTGGGCCCTTAAGTTCTGTCTATCTTGAGCCCATATATGTTGCCCTATCAATCTTACCACCTGTGCACTCATGAGATCCTGAAGATAGGGCACCGAGAAACCCAGCAGTGTCAAACGGCGGATTACCTCAGCCCACCAAACATCCAGACCACCAACCAGGTCGTCTTGTTTTTCTTTCAGCACGGCTGCCATCAATGAGGTATCTGGAACGTCCCTTAGTTTGGCCCAATAAGTCAACAGTCGACTCTCAGCAACTGCCCCTAGTGAGTATGTACCCTAAAGCTATTATAGCCAAGCTGGTAGGCAGAGGGAACCTTAGGGAATGTCTCCAAAATTGGTTAATTACTCGACTAAGATTCTCAACCACCTTTGAGTCGTAACCCCATATTTGCACCCCATACATCATGCTGGCAATTACTTTAGCTTCTATAATTTTAATAACAGCCCTTACACATCTTTGACGATTTTGGTAAAAGAAGCGTTGGATAGCTGAGGCCGCAATTTGTGCCTTTGCTTTAGCCATCCTGGAGTGGATATACCATATCCCAGTGTCGGCCAAAGTAACGCCCAAATATCTATACGATCTAACTTGGGCTATACTATTATTTTGAAGATGCAAGCTGAAACTCTTGTGGGGTTTGTCTACCACCATTATTTTAGTTGTGTCATAATTAATAGACAATTTCTTCTCTTGACATCTCCTGCCAAAATCTAATAAAGATCTTTCCAGACCATGTTGACTAAGAGAAATAAGTACAGTATCGTCTGCATACATAAGCAGAAAGATTTTATTTTTAGCTATACTGGGAGGATGGTAATTTCCTGCATCCTTGTGGTCTGATATTAGAGAATTGATATAAATATTGAAGAGAGTCAGGCCCAGAACGCAGTCCTGGCAAACCCCACTAAGGGTTTGCACTGACTCTGATAGCACACTATTTGGGGGCATTCTGACCCTCAAATAAGTTCCTGAGTAAAGGGACTTAATACCCAATAAACCCAGCACCAATAAACACTTATCAGTTTGCAAAGTATCAAGCTCAGCCCACAGCCTAGTTCTGCAAATTGTATCGAAGGCCGATGATAGATCTATAAATGCAAGATATAATTTGCGCCTACGTCTTTGATACTTATTTAGTAGACAATAAAGAATAAAAACATGATCAATAGTAGAGCGTTTTGGTCTAAAACCTGCCTGCTCCTCCGTCAAAATACCTTTCTCACTACACCAGGATTGTAATCAGTTTAACAAGAGGCTGGCATATATTTTGGAAATAATGCAGAGTAGGCTAATATGCCTATAGTTCTTGGGATCATTTCTAAGTCCCTTCTTAAAGATAGGCACTGCTATGCTCAATTTCGACATGTCGGTAAGTTTGTAGTATTCCTGCAATACTGTGGATATCTTTCTTTTGAAAGTCACAACATCAGGCTTGCCATAAATCTCCACAACCACCACCTCATCGTTGAAGTACTCTAGCACTTTTTTCCTCGTGTACTGGTTGCCCATATGGCTCTGATACTTCACCGAGGAAACCTTTAATCACTTCAGTGAGGTCACTAATGGTGATGGCCTCCTCATCATTGTCCTTAAAATATGACATAGTTTTGAGGAAAGTTTCATGTCTGATATCATCTATAGATCTTGCAATTTTTCTCTTCGATTCAGGCTCAGACACGCTTACAAACTGTAATGAGATTTGTCTACCAGTATGGAAGTTTGTTTTGCAAAGCTGATGGTACATGGCATCAGCAGCATGCAAATCTGATACCAAACAGATGCGCCAATATACGAATAAGCCCACTCATCATTTCGTGATTCGCACAAATCTCTAATAGTCTTACTTGGAAAACGTTACATCTTTTTCAATGTACTTTAGAGTTATCAATGGTAGTGCCACAAAAGAAACAGCATTTCTTGAAATAATCTGTTTGGGAACGGCATATGCACCCGCATCCTGCACTTTATGCAACCATTCTTCTCTTTTGGCAGTACGATATTCACTAATATGACGCTTGTGTACATAGTCTCGTCTACATTCGTCTTGAACTAAATTGCCTGCTTGTGCTTTTTTTGTATCTCCTCTTTCATGACTTGCTGTATTTATCCCCAAAGCTCCTTTCTCACCAATTTTTGTCCATCCACTTTCTTCCACTTTTCACGTATGAGGCAGGTTCCTTCTGTGGTTGACACCTTCTAGCTAGTTATGTGACCTGAAATGAAAATCATCAGTGATGTTTCAGAACTTGTTGTCACGCAGCATTTGGGGTAATATAAGTAATATGTCGTACTTATAAGATTGTAAATATATGCTGATTTCTAAAATTCAAGGATTCGTAATTCAGATTAGAATTTTATTTATAATAGACTCATTCAGCTCCTTGGAAGCCGAGATATTAGTTACAAGTTATTAATTTCTAAAATTCCATAATTTGTAATGCAGATTGGATTTTCATTTATAATCAGAGACACAAATTCACTGCACCAAAAAATCTTAAAATCTGCAACAGGTGAAGCCAAATTCTGCAAATTCACCATGAGCATTAACATTTGCATGATTTACTTGATTTACATAATTATGCAGCAATTTATACGTGCCAATTTGGTTACCAACATGCTTTTTCAACAGAATTGACATAGAATCCTCTGGAATTTCAGTGTCCCAGAACTCCCACCTCATGTTAAAGCTCCAGACCTCCCTCAGCAAAACGTAGGGCCCTAAGACCCACTCACCTACAATTCATCTCCCAGGGGCCTATTCACTCTTGATCACACAACTCCCTAACAGAGGTCAGCTGCATCAGCAGTTTTAGTTTGGTTAGTTTAGTTTTAGTTTGGAGTAATGTGACAAGTTTATGCCTGAAATCCTGAATGAGATCTTGAAGACAGCTCTCGCTGCAGTTTCAGCCTGTCACTGCGAGGATTGGCTGATTCTGCAAAATCGCTGCAAACGGCAGCAATGCTGTCAACTTGGGTCCCTGTTTATAATGGACCCATTCGGCCCCTTAGAAGGTGAGATATTACAATTACCCGTCATTGTTACTATAGGCCCCCCCCCAATACTATCTCTGCCCACCCACACACACGCCCTCCATCCATCCCTCTCTGCCCTCCCACTTTCAACCTACTCTGGCACCTACCTACTTCTCTTCGGTGTTGTCCACTGCCCTTCAGCTACTTGTGAGGCCTTCAAAGTCCCAGTGCTGGCTGTTGAGGTCTCTTGCTAGGCTCTAGGAAGGGGAAATGCCATGCTCGAATCCAACAGGAAGTGGAATCTGTTAACTTCCTGTTTGGTTAGATCATTTCCCCTCCCTTGTCAGAGCCCGAGAAGAGGCCTCAACAGCCACATTGGGTCTTTGAAGACCATATGGTTGACTGGAGGGTGGACTGGTGCCTGAGGTGTTTTCCCCTAGCCACACTGTGGTAAGGCCAGCCTGACAATTGGGAACCAAAAAAACACATTTTGCATCGAGTTGGACATTGCAACTTTTAGTATGTTGTTTATTATGGTAGTCTGATTGGTGTCTCAAAAAATCATTTCTTTTGCAAGAATTTTAAAGTTTGCATGCATTTCTCGCTGTCTTTACTAATTCCACTTCCAGATCAGTAGGTTTGGCAGCCTTAGCGTTCCCTCTGTCTCCCAGTGCAGACAGCAGAGTTCCTTCTCCCTTCTGAGCTCAGGATAGATTGACTCCTCCTTGCTTCACTTCTCCTTTATACAGCAGCAAGCTCCGCCCATCCACTTCCTGTCCTTTCTGGTTGGCTCAAAAAGTCAGCTGATATCTCAGCAGCTTTAATTAAGGGTACTGCCTTTGCAGCTTTAGTTCATTATACGCTGTCTTGTAGGGAAGCTTTAGTCTATAGAGACATATAGATATCTACCCTGCTACATGCCTATTTTCAGAAAAAGAGAATTTTCTTAAAATTTCAGTCAGCCTGACTTCAGTACCTGAAAAGAGATTGGAACAAATTATAAAGCAATTGATTTGTGAACAGCTTGAGGAAAATTGAGTGATTGACATGGATGGATTTGTTAAAAATAAACCATCCCAGACCAATCTATAGTGTAGTTAAGTTGAATTTCTCTGGCCATGTAAAAAAAAGTTAAACTTATCAGAAATTCTACTTAGGCAGACCTTAAGAAAATGGGTCTGTGACATGTAAACATCTGGTGAACAAAGAGCAGGATTTTAGAGACACACAGACAACAGTATTTGTCAGGGAGATGCAGACAGAGGAAACCGGTGTGCAGATTGAGCACCATTTTCCTCTTCATTGCACCTGAAAAACACTTGAGCTTAGTTGGCAGCATGGCAGGGGGCTGTCTGTCTCTGTCAACTCCTGCTGTGTCTTCTCAGGCTCCTGAGCAGTTGTTCAAAGTGCTTTCCTCTATTTCTTCCTGCAGTCTGGGCTGGCAAGGGGAGGGAGAAGAAAGCACCTCTGTGAGGAAAGAGTCCTGGTAAACACCCCCCGTGTCTTCACAGGCTCCTCCATAGCTGCCAGATGCTTTTCCCTCTCTCTAGGTTGGCAAAACACAGACTCTGGTCTCCATCCCACACCCCCACTGAGAAATTCAGAGCTGAGCTGTCAGGATGGCATGGTGTTCTTGCTGAACTCCCACCACAGAACAGAACAAATTGTGGGGGACACATGGCTGGCCCCTACAGTCATTAGACTACAGGAGGAAGGACATTATACTATTCTTAAAAGGAGATTTCTGTGTTAGAAATCACGGTACTTGCAATCTTAAAACTTAAGTAATTCTAAAATTTTTGTACTTTGCCCAACCTAAATGAAAGTAGTTCAAGCACTTCCTCTTTATGGCTCTTCATCAGTAACAAAATGTTTGGGAAATCACATACAGAATACTGTTTTCCTTGGAACTGTACATGTGGAAACATTTCTGTTGATTTTAGGTTTGTTAAGACATGGTTTTATAAATCCTATATGTATTTTTTGATCTTAGATATGACTGTGTCAAGGAATAACTGGTCAGTGAGGTGGGGGGAGAAAGTCTAATTGTTTCTTCTCTGTTTCAGTAAGTGTAAAAAAATGTAAATTTAAAAGAACAGGTTTTTCTGTGGTCTACTGAAATATAACCTAGAAAACTATAAACATTTGGAAAAAATTGTTTCCATGAAAATTGTACAAAGAATATGTGCAGCATATTAATGACAAAATATAAAGATTAAATGTCTGTAGAAGGCATTTTGTAGATTTATGTAGTTGGTGCATGTTTTCCGTTAAGCATGTGTAATATTTGGTCTTAAATAGTTTAGTGAGTTTATGAAGCATATGTCACTTTGATCAAAGTAGAAGTGGGAGTATGCAGAAATTATGTGAATGGATCCAAAGGTATTTTTTGAAACGTCTAGTATGAATGTACCTGGCACATCTAGCTCCTGTAGTAAACTACTGCTATGGAGTGAGTTAAATGAAAAGTACTGTCAGATTATTTTCTTGCTTATAAACTTCTCAATAATTACATGGTCGCAGAGTGTATTGGAATCAGTGGCATAGGGACTGGGCTCGAGGGGGCGCTACTGCGCCCAGGCCCTGCATGCTGAGAAACCCTGGTAAGGCTGCGGAGATGACTCTTTGCAGTTCTCCCTTCTGCACAAAGATCAGGCAGCCGAGACTCTGCTTGCCGTTGGAATAAGTTCTTAGCTGTCTGAGCTGACCTGGAGATGCATGGCATGCTGGGAGATGTAGTTTGCTGTAGTCAATGGGGGCTGGCAATGAACAAGGCAGAACTACAACTTCCCAGAGTCCATACACTATTCCCTGGTGTTGAACTAGTAAGCATGCTGCTCTTACTCTTAGCGAGTGTGCCAGATGTGTACAGGTCAGTTACCTCAGTGGGAGAGGGAAACAGACTTAAGCCACCCACAGACTAGCGTAGCAGGAAGTGGAGCAGCCTCATCCCCCACCCTGCAGCCTCAGTCCCGAGAGCTGCCTATCCACCACCCGCTACTTTGCTTCTCCAGGGGAGAGGGATGGGCCTAGATGGGGGGTGGGTTGGGAGGTAGGGTGCAGAGGCTGTGAGAGCAAGGGGAGTTGAGAGTAGGCGAGGAGCACGTATGGGAGACGATATGTATAGTGCAGTGTCCCAGGGATCTGTACTTGGATCGGTGTTGTTTAACCTATTTATTAATCTGGAAAAGGAAGTAAAAATTGAAGTGATCAGATTTGCAAATGAGACAAAGTTATTCAAGGTTGTGGAAACCTGAGCGGACTGAAGAATTGCAGGAGGAACTTGTGAGACTGGGTGACTGAGCACCCAGGGCCAAGGCTGTATTTAATATGCAGACAGGGAAAAATAATCCAAACTATATGTATAGAATGCTGGGTTCTAAATTAGAGGTGACCACTCAGGAAAGGATCTGGAGTCATTGTGACTAATTAATTGAAATCCTCAGCTCAGTGTGCAGTGGTGGCCAAAAAAGCAAACAGGATCTTAGGAATTATTTGGAAAAGGATAGAGAATAAGACTGAAAATATCATAATGCCTCTATATAAACCTATGGTGTTGCCCCATCTCAAAGATATAGTATAAATAGAAAAGGTACAGAAAAAGGCAACCTATAAAGAGCTTTATAGGTGAAGACTAGGAGCTTGTGCAGGATTAGTTCAGGAAGGGGAAGCCAGTGAAGCGAAGAGAGGAGGGGCTGCACATGGTCGAAGCGACTGGCGGGGTAGATGACCCTGGCAGCAGAGTTTTGGACAGAGATGAGGGGAGAAAGGTGAGACCGGGGAAGGCCAGTGAGAAGGAGGTTACAGTAATCAAGGCGAGAGATGACCAGAGCATGGCCAGCACCTTGAATTGTTCTCCAGAAACTATTGGTAGACAAAATAGGCTCTGGAGCACTGGTGTAATGTGCTCCTAGTGGCTCACCCCGACAGAAGACGAACTGCCACATTCTGTACCAGCTGCAGCTTATGAACAGTTAGAGTAAAGCAAAGAATATCATAATTTATTTTATTTTACTTATTTATTTTACAAATTTATATCCCGCCCCCTCCTGCAATGCAGCTCGGGGCGGCTAACAACAGTAATGCTGCTATATAAATCAGTGTTGTTGCCACGCTTTGAGTATTGTGTGCAGTTCTGGGGTATTTGTAGACATGAAGGGCTGTTCACCTGCCATGCTTAAACCCACCCTGGGGTGAGTCCCCTCACCCCAGGATGGAGTCTGTCTGGCCGCCAAACAAATGTTCAGGCGACTGGGGCTGGGGAGGAGGTGGGGAGAGGGCGGGGGACGAGTGGACATGGGTCTGCACAGCCCCGCCCTCCTGAGCGTGGCCCCATCTCCTCCCTGACGGGCGGGTGCACCAGCCTATGAGGCTGCCACGCGCACGCAGAACTGCTCCGGCCACGGTCCAGCGGGTCATCATATGTGATGGCCTGCTCTACCATGGTCCGGGGTTGCTTACTCCGGACCATGGCAGGGCTTAACATGGGATGTGCTCTGGCTGGGAGCCCAGTGCACATCCTGTGTTAGCCCTGCCACGGTCCGGGTAGCTTCTGCTCCCGCCCATGGTAAACTTCGGGCAGGGTGGGAGCAGACGTAACACCCTGGCCAGCAGCCACACTGGGGTAAGCGTGGCCACGGGCTGGGGTGTGATGTCTAAAAATACCTCTGGACATCCCATCAAAAAATATACAGTAGAACTGGAGAAAGTGTAGAGAAGGGGCAACAAAAATAACCATATGAACAACTTCCATAAGAGGAGAGTCTTGATAAATTAGGTGAGCAGGTAAAGACTAGTGGGACTCATTTTTTCTTTCTCTGGGAGTTGGCAGGAACATCTAGATATGATTAAGTTAAAGACATCTCAAACTGGCAATGGAATAATCAAGTTTTAGAGAACTTCTGGGGGAAGACTGGATAAACCAGCCCTAAAACTCCTTGAACAAAAACTGACCCCACAGATTTGTTTGCCCTTTTTTGGCAGAAATATGTTATAAATATGTTATAAAATGCATTGGTATCTGCACTTAAGGTTATCTTATTTATTGGCAGAGCCCTGAAATTATGTTATATTAAAAGCAGCTAATTTAGCCCCACACATTCGCAATTCTGACGCGTGCCACTACACCTAAGTGTAAAGAATTGCTCTTGTGCGCTGTTTAGATCTCATGCATATTTCATGTGCTTTGTCACTAGACAGCTGCATGATTGTTTATTCAGCAATTTATTATTGTATTGATTTTATTTTTGTTTTATGAATTTTCTTTCTATTGTGTATATTATAACCTATGGTTACGACGAATAAATGTTTTGATTGATTGATAAGTTAGGGCTCTTCAGCTTGAACACTATTAGTCTGACAGCACTTATGTTCTTACATAATTATGTTGCTGAGAAGAAAACCTTCTAAATAAGTGCATACCTAAGTCTTTTCTGCCACCTAACAAATATAGAAAAATAACTCAGTTGCATGAAACAAAGTAACTTGGGTTGTAGTCTTGGTAAATTCCACTGAAGATTTAACGTATTAAAAAAGGCTTAGTGATCTTGATTTGCTTCATTTGTGGCTTGGGCATTTGTTTTATTTATTTATTTGGATTTATAGCCTGACTCATCCCTATTACTCAGGACTGGTTACTGCACTTAAAACACATAAAATAAATATCAAATAAATTTATATACACCAGAAATATAAAATAAATGTCTATAAAAGTATGCCCCTCGCCCCTCCCCCCACCCAAATCAACCACCAACCTGTAAAAGACTGACTGAGTTTTGTTTTCACAACTGGATTAAGAAGAGAATGATGATTTAAGTGCTGTAGATAGTCTGAACCATTCTTTTCTTTTCACACTCACCAAACTTGTACATTTATTTATTTATATTTATGAAATGCTTCCGTTTTTTTCTTGATTTGACCATGTACATTTTTTATGGGATCCAGCCCTCACTGTCAAGAACACTCTCTCTCTTCCCTCTTGGCCCTGAATGCTTCTCAGCCCCTCCACCCTTGGAGTGTGCACCATCTTTTTTGCTCTCATACCACAAGCGAACTCCTTTGGTTCCTCCCCTTCTTTTCGACTCCCCTGAGCATGCCCCTTTCAGTCTTTATTCAGCATACAGGCATTTACTGAATTCAAAAGTGACCCATGGAGGGAAATTTTTCTCTCTCCCTGATGTAGTGACAGCCAAGTATAACTTCCTTATTAAACATCTCTTAAAAGTAAAACCATAAACTGGAGCCAACATAGATGCTGACAGCTGTATGAGCGTTGAAGATGCTGACCCAAATGCTGGCAGAAGAGAGAGGTTCTATGAGACACTGTCCCAGAATACTTATGGGGGTTTTTCCTTAGTTTTCTCAATCCCGTGATAATTTCCTTTCATTCACTGTCCCTTCCTCCTTTCTTCAAAACAGTGTTTAATGGTTGTTTTGGCTGTCTGTTTTGGGCCATCACTTAAATTAACACATTAAACACCCTTGGCAGGGATACAAATGCAGCATGAAGTGTGTAATCCACTAAATTTAAGCATGTAAGGATCAAAAAAGAGAAGAATCGGTATTGCATATATACTGGTGTAAGCAAGGTTGCTAAATTTCAATAGATGCCACTGTCAATTTATAATTTCACTGAATTTGTAAAGATACATTTAACTGGGAACATGACTTTTACTAGACACAAAGTTTTATAGGCACATGCTTGGAAAGGTTATTTAAAAAAACAAAAACAAAAAACCAAACCCAAGACATTAGGTTTCTTTTCTTATGTTTAAAAGTGAGTGACTTCTCCATTAGCTTTTATTATAGACTGCAGGTTCTAAAACTCTGTACATTTTTGCAAACAGAAGACAGGTTTTTTTCCAGGTGTGCACAATATGCAGCATCAGCTATTGTTTTTTGTTGTTTGCTACTGGCTTTTTCAGCTATGTCTGAATTCCTTTTATTGGATTAAGATTAGGTGGCTGTGATCTTGAAGGTGCAAACACTTGATCTTCTTTCTTCAAGAAAGCTTGTTATAAAACCTGTTTTAATGTGGGCTTTGTGTCCAAGCTGTTTTCCAATGGGATTATTTTTTATGTTGCTATGCCTTCCTCCAATGCAATATCCCATATGTTACCAGTGAAGCACAGCTTACTAACATATTTAGAAGGCATACACTCCTCTCCATGGACAATATCCCTATCATATTTTTCAGGAGGAATTGGGCATTTAGTTTGTTTAAAAAGTACATCGGCTAATGCTTATAGGTGTGCACTTTATAAAAAATGTAATGACAAAACTATATATAAACAAGAAGAAAAGGCAATTTTCAGAAAAGACCAAACAATACCACACCAAGCTTTGTTGCTGTTAGCCTTCTCTAAACGTTTTTACCCTTAATTTTGTACAATTACATTTAAAATTGTAAATTCTGTGATAGCTATCTTTTTGTGACTTGTATGATGTATGTACCATAATAACATAAGTGAAGTACTAGGCTGACCGATGGTTCCTCTAGCCCAGAATCCTCTGACAGTGGCCAGTTGTGATTGGTTTAGATAAATGTACAAAACGTCCTAAATGGAGAGGTCAATTTCCTGTAAATAACTCCTGACAATCAGAGGCGTCATCCCCAGACCAGCCTAACAGCCATTTGTTGTTGTATTTTTTAAGAACTTGTTCTGTCCTTTTGTGAATGCATTTATGCTATTGACCTTCACACTATTCTCTGGCAATGAGTTCCACAGATTAATTGTACACAGAGTAAAAAAGTACTTAAATCTGCTACCAGTTAACTTCATAAGGTGTCTCCTTGTTCTAGTATTTGGTGGTGTTTTTTTGTGTCTTGTTTTTTTAAAGCTCCCTATTAATCATTTAAAGTTTTGTAAACTTCTATCATGTCCCAGTTTTCTCTTCTCTAACCTGAAGTGGGCTAACCAGTGGAGTTCCCTTTTTGTATGGAAGCTGTTCCAGACCTTTGATCATTTTTGTTGCCCTTTTCTGCACCTTTTTCAGTTCTATGTCCTTCTTGAAATTCAGTGACCAGAATTGCATCCAATGTTCACGGTATGGGTGCAGCATGTATTTATATAGTAGTATTGTTGTTTTCTGTTTTATTTTCTATCCTTTTCCCAATAACTTTTTCGCTTTTAGACTCTTGCTGTGCATTGAGTTGATGGTTTTTGATGAATTCTAATAAAAGATGGAATAGATGTGTCAAGACTAACGGGGGCCAGTAGGTCTTGAACTCCAGGTCCATCAGATTGTCAGGCTATTTTATTATTAGTAGTATTAGTATTATTAGCATTATTAGTATTAATTATTATTATTTATATAGTGCCAGTCATATACTTGGTGCTGTACAGAAACATAGAAATAGATGTGGTCCCTGCCTGTGGCTTACAATCTAAAAGACAAGGAGAGGGAGACAGGGAGAGGGGACAGTGGGAGAGACAGGGGGAGAAGACAAACAACATTCAAGCGGATGCGAAGTTTCAGGTGCGTGTGCTTGGCTTAAGTATTATTAGTATTATTTAGTATCATTTATATAGTGCTCCCCTGCCTTACATGGCACTCAGAGTAGTTCACAAAGTATAAAACTATATAAACAGTATAAAACAATTTATAACAATTCAAGACAATTTAAAGCAATAATAAAAACTTTAAAATAGGGTAAGGAAAATAAACGTAATCATGCTGCCACAGACCAGCTCTGGCAGGGCAGAGGAACTGCAACCTGAAGAGTTGTCTTGCATTACCTTCTACTACCCAGCCCGCAGTCCCTTGATTGACTGACCCTTTCTGGTTGACTCTTTGCTGTATGTAACTTCCCCCTACATCCTTTCAAACATCGTCTGTGCAACCTGAGGGTTTTCCCAGTCTGCGGCTGCCACATTCTAATGTTGCGCTTGCTCTTTATCCTGCCTAGAGCTAGGATAAAGTTCTTTCCTTATTCCTTCCTGTTTTCTTGTCCTGCCATCATCTGCCTTGATCCACTGCCTAGCTTCATATGTTGCCTAGATCTGCCTTCGAATCTTTGCCTGGGCCCTTGTATTGCCTACACCAGGAGTGGGGCACCTCAGGCCGAGAGGCCAAATATGACCCATGGCTAGTATTTATGTGGCCCCTCTCCAGTTCTTGAATCTGGCCCTTGGATCCAGTTTCTTCCCCCAAGTACTGAAAAACTGAGCTCAGGGTAAGAAAACAGAGAGGAGGGCATGCATACAAGAAAAAAGATTTGTATATTTTATATCGGATATTTCTATTTATGTTTCTTTGTATAGCTATCTTGGTCTTGTTTTTTTCCTCTTATTTTATGGCAATGGCGAGAGCTAATTGCTGGTAAAAACTTACTTACTTACAAGGAACAAGGGACCAATCTATGACCCAGATCTGTGATCTGGACCCTCCTTTTCTTGAGCACACCCCTTAAGCAGCCCTTTTCCCAACTTCTCTGTGGCCCTCAGAGCTTCTACTAATTTTCAAACTGGCCTTCGACAGGGAAAAGGTTCCCCACCACTAACCTACACCTTCCCTTGGTTCCTACCTATTTCATTTGACCATGCATCGTTTTGGGTCATGTTTCCTTGCCGTTTGCTCTGGGAATCACCTGGTTTCCAACACAGCTGACCTCTGATTATGTGCTGCATTTTCCCCTTCAGATTGGTACCTCTGCTACCATTTGCCAGTCTACTTCTGGATTTACACTAAGGTTCTTGATACCTTAAATGGGTTTGGACAAATAATCTAATTGCCTCAGGTTCTCTATCTGTGAAATGGGGAAATTACCATTCTCTCTTTGGGAATCCAAGTTAATGATCTCACTCATCTGAAGTCTCAAACTCTACTGCTGAAACATCCCCAGTCATTCTTGAACCTGTCTTCTCACTATTGCCTAGCTGTATATACACTACTATTTTTGTGTCCTTCCTTTTAGTTCTGCACCTGTTTTTCAGAAAAAGGTCTTCCAGGATTTATATGCACAATAGAGTTGTCTAGAGTATTTTCATCTGTGTTAGGACCTGTTTGATATTTAAGTTTTAGGACTCTGTTCCCCAACAAAAGTCATGGGACATCAACAGTGAGGTGCAATAAGAGGTCTCCTAGGATTACTTTAAGTAGAAGGGAAGAGTTTGGGTATATAAGGTTGTGTGGCCTTGAATGTGATTTTTTATTTGATATATGAGCTGTGACATAGCTATTGCATGACTGAGATGTGCCTGTAAGCAATGTAGTATGCAGATGGGGTTTCTCTGAAACAAAGCCAGAGACTAACTCTGAATGTGCTCGTTTAGTGGGTAAAGAATACTACTACATATAACATATGGAAACATTTTGCTGTTTTTTCATTAAATAGGCCTTTTAGTCTTTAAGCACTTTTTATGATCATGTTAATATCAGTTACCTGAATCAAGACCGCCTACATCTAGATTATTTAGCCCAGGCGAGGGGGAAGTAGTCTGTGTGGGATATTTACCATAATAATTTAAAAAATAGACTGTTCTTGTGCTATCCATTTTTTGTGTAAAATCCATTGTCTAATAGTTCAGAAATGCACTTCCGCATAAGCTTTTGTGTTTAAAAAGCTTTCCCATTTCCTTAGTATGAATAATAGGAAACTACATAAAATAAGAGTTTAGTTCTAAAACCGTTTCAGGCAGAAAAGTAGGCATATAAGTAGGCTGGTTTGGTGTGGAACTTCTTATTGTACCGGCATAAAAATTCTAATACATGAACTAATCCATTCACTTTGACAATTTTGTAATTGCTTTATTCTTTCAATGGAGATTTGTAAAGTTGATACCTGTAGATGGAACCATAATTTTACAAAGTATTAATCTCCCATTACACAGCCCAGATTGAATTTTCAGTTTTGCAGTACTGTGGTTCAGTGTATATTTGTATTTAGTAGTATTAATTATTAAATTATGTCTGGAGGTTTGTTGCTGTAAATTAATCTTTTATCATTAGATAGCAGTGTATTGTGTACAGGAGGTTGTTAATATATGGGAAGAAAGACGTCCTTTAAAAAGTGGAAGTCAAGTTCAAATGAGGGAAATGGGAAGAAGCATAATTTCTGGTAAGTTAAATATAATACTATAATAATGCAGGCCAAGAAGGTGATGCCTCTGCTGGAGTCCCAGGTGAGCCAGATTTGAAACAGGTGAGCCAGATTTGCTGCCATGTCAGGTTGTGGCAATACTGGGTTAGAGATGGACCATTGATCTGACTCAGTTAGGCAGCTCCTTATATCCTAAGTATATCGGAAGACTCCCACCACAGAGTTAGTGGCGCCATTAGGCAAAGTGTAGAGAGAACAGCCAAGGAATAGAAGGCTATTGCAGAGAAGTTAAATTAATTATTTGCACTGGTGTTTATTGTGGAAGATTTTGGACAGGTACCCACATCAAAGCTACTCTTTCAAAGTTATAAATTTGAAGTAATGTGTCAAATATGATGTGGCAATAGAAGCAGTTTGTTAAACAGTGCTAAGAACTAGGTCAGGCTAAAGGCATTCCCTCAAAAGTATCTGAAGAATTTCAGATATGAAGTTTCAAAACTACTAACAATGCAGGGGCGGATTGGGAAATCAAAGTGGCCCGGGAACATATAGTGTTAGTGGCCCTGTGCCGGCGGCAAAGCCGCCGGCGCGCCGCAAACAGGCCAAGGGGGCGTGGCTTGGGGCGGGCAGAATGTACCAGATTTGGGGCCTATCGGAGCTGAGTCCTCAGACTCAGATCCTCAGCAGCCTGGCAGGGGTGAGCGGGAGGTTATGGGGGGATGGCAGGGAGGAGACTGCCACTGGGTGCGTACTGGCCCTCATTTCAGTGCTCTGGCTCCCCAAATCACTCCGTTTCAGTGCTCAGTGGCCCCCAACCAAAAAAATCACTCTGTCCCTTGCTAT
>QEPC01007203.1:1642983-1673248 GCA_003113815.1 Sphenodon punctatus
CTGTTGCCAAATCCTGCCGATTTGCCCTCCATAACATTGCTTGCATCCGCCCCTTTCTCTCTACCTCCTCGGCCAAAACCCTTGTTCATGCCATGGTTATCTCTCACCTCGATTACTGCAACCTCCTCCTTGCTGGCCTCCCTCGCTCTCACCTGTCCCCCCTTATTGCAATCCAAAACTCTGCTGCCAAGGTCATTCACTCCGCCAGTCGCTTCGACCATGTGCAGCCTCTCCTCTTCTCTCTTCACTGGCTCCCCCTTCCTGAACGTATCCTGTTTAAATTCCTGGTATTCACATTCAAAACACTCCACGACCAGCCCTAACCGACCAAGCTCCCCCTTACCTCTCGAACCTAATCTCCCTACGCACTCCTGCACGCGCTCTCCGCTCCTCCTCTGTCCCCTCCCTCACTCTCCCTCATTTCTCCTGCTCACCTAACCGCCTTTGACCCTTCTCCTTTGCTACCACTCATGCCTGGAACTCCCTCCCTGCCCACATCCGCCTTGCCCCCTCCCTCCACTCCTTAAAATCCCTCCTCAAGTCCCATTTTTTCCTCGCCTCCTTTCCCAATGCCTGCTAGTCGTTCCGCATATACTTACTGTCTGCCCTCCTTTGCAGACTGCTGTTAGCAACCTGATTGTAACCAAGCCAAGCACACGCACCTGAGACTTTGCATCTGCTTGAATGCTTGTTTGTCTTCTCCCCTGTCTCTCCCACTGTCCCTCTCCCTGTCTCCCCCTCCTTGTCTTTTAGATTGTAAGCCACAGGCAGGGACCACATCTATGTCTATGTTCTGTACAGCGCCAGGTACATGACCGACGCTATATAAATGTTTATAATAATCATAATAGTAAAAGGGTGAGAGTAGATGTTAATATAGATCTTTAAGTCTCCAAGAATGAGGGTGAAAATGTTGTCAGAGAGGAAGAAAGTAAGCCAGGGGTCAGTACGAGAGGAAGGAAGGAAGAAAGTGGACCTGGTGTGTCTAATCTGGACCCTTCTCTTCCTAAGTGTACACTTTAAGCACCTCCATTTACCAACTTCTATGTGGCCCTTTGAGCTTGTATTAATTTTCAGACTTGCTCCTGGGAAAGAAAATTTATTTATTTATTTATTTTTAAATTTATATCCCGCCCCTCCTGCCCACAGGGCAGCCCGGGGCGGCGAACAACATTTCATTTAAAACAATAATAAAAATTTAAAACAATTTAAAATACACTACATGGGGAAAAAACCCAGCCCCACCCCACCCCTACCCCCCGCCAAAAGCCTGACGGAACAGCCAGGTCTTACATATACGCCGAAACAGCAGAAAAATGTTTTCTGCCCCTGGGAATAACCCATGGCATTCCTTGTAGCTCTATGATTCTATGGCTTTTTAGAATCATAGGTTATCTTTTCTTTTTTTGCTATGTTGTAAAATTAAGTGTGGTACTTGAGGTCTTATCCGTATCTCAACATTTGTATTCTGGCCTATTTCATATTTCCTCCATAATGCATAAATTATGTCAATATTTCCCTCTTCATGATATCTGTACAGTAATTCTTTGTACCGCTTGCTGGCTTTACTTTATAAGTATGCAAACAAATTACCTCAGCCTTTAATCAGTTCACTACTGCCACTGATGACCCAATGCTTAAGTTGTAATACTACTTCTGTTGAAGCTGAGTCAGCATCTGGGGACTTTTTTGTAATACATTGCTGCAGGCAATTCTTCGGGTGTGGAGCCAAGTAGCATTTCCCTTTGGTTTCATTTCCACTTTCATTTCCTATGAGATTTTTATTTCCTATGGGAGGGTTAACCTTTTCTTCAACTGCCTGAGTATTTAAATTGTCCACATACTGTGTGGTCAATGTGTTGAATAGAAACCACTCTTTTCCATGGTCCTCATCATCTCCTCCTTCTCGTTTTCTGTTCTTTTGTTGGCATATAGGTCTGGAATGCTTGTTTTAGATAAAAAAGTATTGGCTGCATAACATTATTATGACTTGTTTAGGTTGCAGAAGTTTAAGCAACTTCTCTTGGATATTTTTTAGTTTTGCTTAGCTTTCCAGATTTGTATGTGTTAGTGGTTGAAACGTTCTGCACCCCTTTTCTGGTCCGTGGGGTATTTGATTGAAAACTGTCAGTTTTTGTGCAGTTGAAAAGTTTAACAAATTGTGATGCTGAATTCTTTATATTTTCTTTTAAACATAAATGTCTTGTGATACATAGCTAGAATAATTCAAAATGAATAACCCTCTAAAACTGCTAGGCACTTCTGTTTTTTAACATTAGGAACTGAATTTTAGAAAAATACAGTTTGATCAAAAGAAAGATTATTCATAATGTTTCTTATTAAAACATCTGGATATTTTGGCCTGACTACAGTGATGACACATGAGGCTATGAAAATAAAATATGCATCCAATATATGTGAAAAGACATTTTTGGATTTATAAGATAGCTCTCATAGTTGTATACTGTACATGTGTGTGTGTGCGCGCGTGCGTGTGTGTGTGTGTGTGTGTGTGTATGTATATGTATATGTATAAATAAAAAATTTCCTCTGTTCAAAAGGTTTTCATTTGTAGTTATGTGGGATTTTATTAATTAAAATTAATATCCCACCCTATTCCTTTGGGTGTATAGTGGTTGTGTACACATGTAATGTTGCTACCATTCCTACACTTTTAACTTTGTCTTTCTCAAAGACCAGTTTAATTTTTTCTTTTTAGAGTTTCACAGCTGACTTCATGAAATCCATATTTATCTTCCTTAAGATAGTAAGTGAGTACTTCTGTTTGCCTCTGCTCCCAGGTCCTTCAGTGAACATTTAGTTTAGTCTGAGATGCAGGTCAGTTAACTATAAAAATCAGTAATTTTTCTTGAAAGTAATAATTTTTTACAATACTGATAACCAAAACATTTTTGGCCTACACTGTATGCCGTTTTGCTACATCACCAAATCTCAACACCTAAAGAATTTGAGATTCCTTAAATTAATGTATAAATGAAGAGGTCTATGATGATGTCATGTAATAAAATTTAGTTTAGAATGTTAGGATTTAGGTTTTTATATACACAAACAAAAACAATAAAAATAATTAGATTTTCTTTCACATGAAACTTTTAAAGCAGGGTTACAATTTAAAAAAGCAAACCGCCAAAACCTCCTTAAGCAGACCTTGTCACTGGCCATATTATTCTGACGGACATACTGAGCCTTCACAAATCACAGTTCTTGCTCAAATGTATAAAGAGAAAAAAGACCTATTCCAAAGTCCTCTAACTTGCGTTTTAATTTAAAATCTTAACTCTGATCTCTGCAGCATTGACACGTGCATGTGTACTGTTAACTGAACGATGCAAGTTTTTTGAGACGAGTCTGTTATGTTGAAAATTTGAGGAATTAAGTGTGTCATTTTTTTGTATGTTGATGTTTGAAGAGATTTCCTGTGCGGTCATGGAGTATATTGATAAGAGTGTTATGTGCATGATAACAATGCTCTTCAGATTCCTTTATTTTTAAGCTTTTGTGTGAGTGGGTTTTCAGAAGAAGGAAGGGACAACACTGCACCTTTTAAAAAAGGAATAGACCAGAGAGGTGGGCAAATGGCTCCTCCAAACTCCTTCTTTCTCAATTCCCTCCTTGGAGCAACATTCCTCCTTCCTATTAACCCGCGCCAATACCTCCCCATATCTCTGCACCCCAAACCTACTCCCTGCTCCTGCCACTGCCCCCTCTCCCCAAACCTCATCCCCATCCCCCGTCTCCCCACTTCTCAACTGCCTTTCTCTCGTGCCTTGTGGAACTGCTGCTCTCCCATCCAGAAAGCACCATTCATCCATGATCTCTTCCTCTCCCACTCTATCCAGCTTCTTGCCCTTACAGAAACCTGGATTCCCCCTTGTAACACTGCCACTCCTGCTGCCCTCTCCCATGGTGATCTCACTTTCACTCACTCGCCACTCTCTGAAGGCCGAGTCAGTGGTGTTGGCCTGCTCCTTGCCAAATCTTGCCAGTTCAAACCACTTGTTGCTCCTCCCTCGCACTTTCTCTTCATTTGAGGCCCATTGTGTTTGCCTCTACTCCCCCCTCCACCTTCATGCTGCTGTCATCTACCGCCCCCAGGGTCCCACTCCTCTTTTCTCTCTGACTTTGATGTATGACTTCCTTCCTTCATTTCAGACGACAATATTCCCACCTTCATTCTTGACGATTTCAATATCCATGTGGACACCACCTCTGAACCTGCTGCTTCCTACTTCTTCTCGCTGACCTCTTCCTTTGACCTTCGCCTGTGGACTGACCGACGCATCGTGACAGCCACTACCTTGACCTAGACTTATCAAAAAACTGTTCTCTCTCAAATCTCTCCTTTGATGCCCTTCCTGTCGCTGACCATCATCTTTCTTCATTCTGTCTCTCCCACTCACCCCTCTCCGCTTCCCCAACCTCTCACTTTTTACATGATCTTCAATTCATTGACCCTCTTGGCTTTGCTTCTACCCTCTCCCTCCATCTGTCCCCGCTACTACCTGCCCTGACTCTATCTCCGCTTTCAGCTCATCCCTTTCTTCCACCTGTGACTCCCTTGCTCCCCTCTCGTGCCATCCTATCTGTCGCATAAGCTTCCATTCTTGCTCACGCCTACCATCCGTTGCCTCCAATCCTGCCGTACCCTGCCCTGGCCATGGTGGGATCTCCGGTAGCAGCCTGACTGACCCACGTGTGTGAGAGTGTGTGTGCTCATGTCGAGCGGCTGAGCACCTCTGGCAGAAGTCTCGTGAGTTCACTGACTTCCTCCACTTTAAGTTTGCGCTTTCTGCATTTAGCGATGCCCTTTCCCTGGCCAAAGACCGCTATTACTCCACATTAATCAAATCTCACCCCCACAATTTCTGCTCAACTCTTTTACTGGGTAATTTCCATTGGCTTTCAAACATGCCACTGTCTCCCCTATCCTTAAGAAGGCCACTCTTGACCCCTCCAACTCTTCCAGCTATCACCCCAGATCTCTCCTACCCTTCGCTTCCAAGCTCCTGGACTGGGCTGTCTGCATGTGCTGTCTTGATTTCCCTCTCTTCAGATTCCTCCCTTGACCCCCTCCAATCAGACTTCTGCCCTCTCCACTCGACTGAGACCACCCTTGCCAAATCACCAATGACTTTCTCTTAGCTAAGTCTAAGGGCCTCTACTCTGTTCTTGTCGTCCTTGATCTCTCTGCTGCCTTTGACACTGTCGACCATGGCAACCTCCTTGATTCGCTATGCTCCCTTGGTTTCTGGGACTCTGGTCTTGGCTGGTTCTCTTCGTATCTCTCAAACCGCTCCTTCAATGTTTCTCTTGCTGGTATTTCCTCTATGTCGCTTTTCCTCTCTCTTTTCCCTTTATACTCTTTCTCTGGGTTAAACTCATTGAAATCCACGGTTTCCAGTATCGCCTGTATGCTGATGACACACAACTCTGTCTCTCTACTCCTGCGCTCTCCCCCTCCATCCAGTCTTGTATTGTTGACTGTCTTGCTGACATCAGTGCTTGGATGTCTTGCCACCAATTTTAATTTAATATGGCCAAGACCGAATTCCTTATTTCCCCCCCCCAAAACGCTCCCCTCATACTTCCTTCTCAATTTCAATTGAGGAGGGAGTCATTCACCTGGTTCCTCAGGTGTGTAGCCTGGGATTAATCTTTGACTCCTCCCTCTCCTTTATGCCTCAGATCCAGGCTGTTGCTAAATCCTGTCACTTTGCTCTGTATTATATTGCTAAAATCGGGTCCTGCCTTACTGTTTCCACCCCAAAAACCCTAGTACATGCTCCAGTCATCTCTCACCTTGACTACTGCAACTTCCTCTTCACTGGCCTCTCCTGCTCTGAACTCACTCCCCTCATCTCCGTTCAATGCCCAGCTGCCAAAGTCATCCACCTTGCCTGTCGCTTTGACCACATTCAGCCCCTCCTCTCCACCCTACACTGGCTCCCTTTACGTGAATGCATTCAGCACAAACTCCTAGTCTTCACCTTCAAGGCTCTTCATGGCCTTGCTCCCCCATATCTCTCCACTCTTGTATCCCACCACACTCCTGCCCAGAGTTTGCTCCTCCTCTGCCCCCACCCTTTCCTGCTCACGACCCCCTTGCTCACCCCTTCTCTCTTACTGACCCTCATGCCTGGAGCTCCCTCCCTGGATACATTCGCTCTGCTACCTTCTTCCCAACTTTCAAATCTCTACTGAAAACCTACCTCTTCTGTCAGGCCTTCCCTAGCTCATCATGAGTGAAATTGTGTCCTCTAACCCCCTCCCTCAGAATCTAGTTCCCTGTTACTAATGGAAACACGTGTACTTGAAACTTCTCAACCTCATAAATGTACTCTTCTCTCTTTTTTGGTCTATGACCCTAACTAAATTAAACTAACTACTCTTGTCTCGCCCAATGTTCACCTCTCCCTCATCTCTTAGGTTGAAAGCCCCTTGGGGATAGTGACCTGTCTATAACTATTAATGATTGTACAGCATCATGTACACTGCTGGTGCTATATAAATAATAATAATATTGCTGCTGCCCAAACTCACCAAACCATCTGGGAACCAGAGCTTTGATATGGGGACACAGGGGGAAGAATTTGGGAAAGCAGTGCTGCTTTGCTCCCAGAAGTAAGAGGAAGCTGCAATAAATGTAAAGCATCTTGTGGCTCTCAGGAATAGTTTGGTATGCTGCTCTTGAACTTGGGAACTTTGCCTATCCCTGGAATAGGCCGACACACGCTAGCTTACTACTCTCATTTGGGCCAGTTTCTATAGGTCTGAATAGAACCCATGGAAATAAAATTTAAAATGTCTGTAGTTAATTTAGTACACAGTGCTAGGTACTAAGCTAGGAGTTACCACTCAAGAAAAGGATCTGGGAGTAATTATGGACAATATACTGAAATTTTCAGCCCAGTGTGCAGAAGCAGTCAAAAAAGCAAACAGAACATTAGGAGTTATTCACCAAAGGGTTAGAGAATAAAACTGAGGATGTCATAATGCCTCTATACAAATCGATGGTGTGACCACACCTGTGTGCCATTCTGGTCGCCCCATCTCAGAAAGGACATAGCTGAACTAGAAAAGGTACAGAGAAGGGCAACAAGAATGAAAAAGGGTATGGAACGGCTTCTGTACAAAGAGAGGCTTGACAAGCTGGGTCTCTTCAGCTTAGAGAAGAGAAAACTGAGAGGGGACATGATAGAGGTTTATAAAATCTTCAGTGGTGTGGAACGAGTAGATAGGGAATGGTTATTTCCCTCTCAAATAGTACTAGAACTAGGAGACACTCCATGGAAGTAGATTAGGACAGAGAAGGATCTCCTTGATCATGTATGCAGACGACACGGTACTACTATCTACTTCGGGTCTGGGATTACGTCGCCTGATAGTGGATTTTGTAAAAGAATGTAAAGCACAAGATCTGAAGGTCAATTATAAAAAAAAAAAGTTTTGATATTTAAACAAAGGTATAGGCAGGAGCCTTGGCAGATGGACTCAGCTCCAATAGAGCAAGTAAGAAGCTTTTGTTATTTGGGGATTGTGTTCACATATAATGGCTCCTGGGTCCCGCATATTCATTCTGTAAAAAAGAGCATAATTGGAACTATAGGAGCGCTCATTAAATATTTTGGTGCCAAAGGTGGACATAGGTTCATTCCAGCAATGAGGGTCTTTAAAGCTAAGGTGATTGCAAAAATGAGGTATGGAGCATTGGGCCCATTCTCCTGCCACATTAAAGCTTCTGGAACCTGTTTTCCATAGCTTCCTCCGGAGGCTTGTGTAGGTTCCAAAATCTACACCAGCTGCCCTTCTTAGGTTGGAACTGGGTATATACTCCCTGATTTGTTACTTATTAGAGTCATGGCTCTTAAGCATTTTAAAAATTAGTTACGCAGGTGGGGAAGATTATGCCTACTTATCTTTGCAAGAAAAACTTGATAAAGGAATCTTCAGATCTTGTTGGTGGGAGAAGACTACGGTTAGGTTTAATGAATTAGGATTGCCTTTTCCTTTTTTGAGAAGAATATCATCATTTAAGGAAACAAAGAGGCTGGTAAAAGCTAGGCTTCTAGATATTGATAGGCAAAATACAATAGCGATGGCCTCTCAGCTTAAGTCCTCCCCTTGGTACCAATTCTTTATCCCGGGCCTGCATGGGGCAGAATACATCAACTTGGATCTTCCATTCCACCATAAACGAGCATTATTGGCTCTTTGATTACAGATTATGCGATCTGCTGTAGTGAAAGGAAGATACAGAGGTATAGCATATGCTGATAGAATATGTCCTTGTTGTGGTATAGATGTTGAAGATCTTCAACACTATTTTTGTGTGTGTCCTTTATATGCTTCTATACGTGAGGTTTTGTGGAGAACTGTAAGAATGCCCTCTGATATGACAGTGGCCCAAAAAATGATTTATTTGTTGGCAACCAGAAATTTGCATTCAATTGAGGCTGTGGTCCGTGCTGCTTTTCTGATGGAAAAATGTAGGGATAAGAAATTGGAAAATGATGGTGAAATTAAAGGAATTTAACTGGCATTGGGAATTAAGATTAAGGTCAGTCGAGATCTCTGCTGACTTTCCCTATGGTTGGTTGGAACCTGAAGGGGAAGGTAGTTTCTCCTAGGGGATTTGCGGATAATCCTAATGGAAATACTTGCTCACCCTTATCCTAAAATGATGATAAAGATCTATTATAGTAAATATATACCCCATTGCAGGGGTCAAGTATTGCCGATATAAGCCCCGAGAAGGGCAAGGCATATTTTATTGTCAGGGGTCAAGTGATGCCGATACAAGCCCCGTGAAGGGGAAGGCTTTTTATATTCAGGGGTCGAGTGATGCCGGCACAAGCCCCATGAAGGGGAAGGCTTTTTATATTCAGGGGTCGAGTGATGATGGCACAAGCCCCGTGAAGGGGAAGGCATTTCTCTACTAAATATGATTCATGTATTTATTTAATGATAGAGATTTTATTAAAAAAGGGGGGAAGGAAGGAAATGAAAAGAGAACCTTTTTTCTGCCGATTTTATTATGTTGTATTTTGTTGTATGTTGTATTATTTTGTATTTTGTATTATGTTGTATGTTATGTTGTATTTGTGTATGATTGGGGAGGGTAAAGTTTAATTGTTTAAGGATGTGGAATTGAATTGTTTCCTGAGTTTTATCTATTTGGATATTTGTTTGTACAAATTTGTTATGACCTATGGTCAAGACAATAAATATTACTTACTTACTTACGTACTAGAACTAGGAGACACTCCATGGAAGTAGCTGCTGGTAGATTTAACACAAATAAAAAGTACTTTTTCACTAAATGCATAATTAGCTTATGAAATTTGTTGCCAGAGGACGGGATGTTAATAAGGCCAGTAGTATAGTATAGGTTTAAAAAAGGACTTGATAAGTTCTTGGAGAGTAGGTCCATTAATGGCTATTAACCAAGTAGCTTACGGGATTTCTTACTGTCGGGAGCTGGGAGTGAACAATGGGGAATGAATTGCCCATTGTGATTGTTGGTTCTTCTCCCATGCGATTGAGATTGGCCACTGTCGGAGGACAGGATGCTGGGCTTGATGGACCATTGGTCTGACTCAGTATGGCACTACTTTTGTTCTTATGTTCTTAATTATATTTCAAGGTCTCTGTTATTACTATTAGAGAGAAATGAAAACAAATCCTAGTGTGCACTCAGTGTTGAATTCATTTTCAAGAGAATGTCTGCTTCTCATTTTTAAGATAGTATTGTATTTAATCTGTGGTAGGCATATGAAAATCATTATGAAAATAAGGATATGGGATCTGAGCTTTATTTTCAGTTTGGTGTGTACTACTGCTTCTGTTAAAGACACATGTTATTCAACAGTTCTGCTAATAGAGATATTAATGTTTTCTTGTAAAGGTAATGATCTTTCCCATCTTTAACGTATTTATTTGTTATTTTATATTAGGCAGCCATAGCATACATCCAGAACTAAAATGCACTTGAAGTTCCACTGCCAGTTTATTTGGACGGATTCCCTTCAACTCTTGGTCTGTTTGACATAGCCTACATTTTTTTCCATACACCTCCATACTTTTTGAACAGTGGTTCTCAAACTTCTTAGATTGCGCCCTCTTATGCCTTGTCTGTGGTACTAGATCTCTTCCCCATACCACCTGCACATGTAAATCTTACTCTCTAGCTCCCACTCCTCCTTGCCATCCTCTCCCTGCCCCCTCCTCCCACCCGCTACCCTGCTATTTTGGAAAACAAAAATCCAAGGTCAGTCAGAGTGGAGCTACCGGTTTGGCACCCATGCTCCCTCTTGTGCCCTTCCTCCAAGATACCTGCACCCTACCCCGCCCCACCCCACCCTCCAATTTGAGAATTGCTCTCCTAGACTACATACTTTCCCAGTACTATTTAGTTAATGGAAAGACCTCATTGAAAAAATGCCTCCCCTTGAAGGAGGGAATGAAAATGTTCTACGGGTGTTTGTCAACCCTTTCAGGATGTTAAAGATGTTTGTTTGTTTTTCTGTAGTAAATACAGAATCAAGAATGTGAGATTTACTGCAAAATTCAATCTTAATACATTTTGTACCATAATTTATTTAAGCAGATTAGCTGGAAACTCTTGGGAAAATCATTTTATTTTCAAAGATTTCCTGCTATAAATGTAGGGAGTATGCAATTAGCTTTTCATACATAAGAGATTTAATTCTAATGTTGGGGGCAGAACTCCATTTGGCCGTAACCATGCAGTTGTGATTAGTGTCTCCATAAGTCTACAAGGAGTAGAAATAAAAGGGTCGTCAGACCTTACTGGTTCTGCTAGACCTTTCGGCTGCATTCGACACAGTCGATCATGAGGTATTGGTGACTCGCCTGTGGGACTGTGCCGGGATTGGCGGGACAGTCTTGGACTGGTTTCGTTCATTCCTGGCCGGGAGAACTCACCGGGTGGTCTTGGGGGAGTGTACGTCTTCCCCCCAGGACCTCACGTGTGGAGTCCCGCAGGGTGCCATTCTGTCCCCCCTCTTGTTTAACATCTATATGCAGCCGTTATGGGAGATCGTGAGAAGTTTTCAGGACATGCAGTATCAGTATGCTGATGATACTCAGCTCTACCTCTCCTTTTCCATCGACCCAGGCCATGCAGTCTCTTTATTTTCCCAGTGCCTGTCGGCTGTGGGGGCTTGGATGAGGTTGAGCCATCTGCAGCTGAATCCTGACAAGACAGAGGTGATGTTGGTGGGTGAGGGCTTGGGGAGCCTGGGGGTGGTTGAATCTCCTCTTGTTGGGGGGGTTCGCCCCCCCATGGTGTCTCAAGTGCGGAGTCTGGGTGTGCTCCTTGATTCGCGGCTCAGCTTGGAATCTCAGGTTGTGGCNATGCTCTACGTGGGGCTGCCCTTGAAGCTGGTCAGGAGGCTGCAGCTGGTGCAGAATGCTGCGGCCCATCTCTTTACTGGGGCGGGCCGCAGGGAGCACATGACACCAGTGCTCTGGGCTCTGCACTGGCTGCCTATAAATCACCGGGCTAGGTTCAAGGTGCTGGGTTTGACCTTCAAAGCCCTTCATGGCCTGGGCCCTGCCTATCTGTGGGATTGCCTCACTCCCCATGTGCCTGTGCGACCCCTGAGATCGTCCGTGGGGGCCTTTTTGGAGGTTCCCCAGGCGAGACGCCTGGCCACTGATGTGAGATCTTTTTTGGTGGTTGCCCCTGTGCTGTGGAATTTACTCCTGGAGGAGGTTTGGTTGGCCCCCACCCTCCTGTTGTTTCGACGTTTGTGTAAGACCTGACTGTTCCGCCAGGCTTTTGGCGAGGGGGCGGGGTAGGGTGGGGTTTGGGAGGGAGGGTGTGTTTTTATTACTTGTTTTAAAATTTGTAAATTATTTTAAAATGTTTTATTGTTGAATTTTTTTGTGTGCATGTTGTTCGCCACCCTGTACTGCCTTTGGGCAGGAGGGGCAGGATATACGTTTTGAATAAATTTGAATAAATAAAAAGCATTGATCTAAAAAAGTCTGTTTTGTCCTAGGATTCAGAAGATAGAAGTGAATAGATTTGATTTTAATTGGTAATCCAGTATACTGCTAGTTTGAATAAATGACAAGTTGATATTTGGATATGTTTATATATATACATATGCGTGCACACATTTATATAGGTAGATAGATATACACACACACACACACAAATAAACATATAATTATAATTACTAATCTTGCGGGACAAGAACAATTGCCAGTTTTTAACCATAGTTTTTACCCAACTTTCTTTACTGAATCGAGTTAAACAAAACTGAAGCTAAACACACGTTATGGACATGTATGGAAGGAGACTGCTTACCAATATTCATGCCCTGCTCGCTATGCTCATTGACCAGCGGCTGGGTCACAGAGCGGGCACAGGGGTGGTGGGCCAGGGTGCTGACCCAGTGGGACGAGGCAGCCTGGAGGGCCCACTTTAGGATGGACAAGCTCACCTTGCTGCGGCTCACGGAGCTCCTCACGCCCTGGCTGGAGCCGCAGCACACCCCCATGCGGACCCCCATCCCCATGGTCCAGAGGGTGGCCATTGAGGTCTGGGCCCTGGCAACGCCCGACTCTTGCTGGTCCATCTACCAGCACTTCGGGGTCGGCCTAAGCACAGTTGTCTGTATCCTCCGGGATGTCTGCGAGGCTGTGGAGGGCGTGCTCCTTGACCGAACGGTCCAGCTGGTGGACCAGGGGGCTGTGATGGCCGGGATCACTGCTGGATGCTTCCCCAACTGCATGGGCACCGTGGACGGCACCCACATTGAGATCCTCCGCAGGGGAGGCCACGGAGTATGTCAACAGGCACGGGTATCACTCACTGCAGCTGCAGGCGGTTGTGGATCACCGGGGGCGGTTCATAGACATCTTCACGGGACACTCTGGCCACAGTCACGATGCCCGGATCATGACCATCTCCCCCTTCTATGCCCGGATGTTCCGGGGGGACTTTGCTGACATGGGAATGTCCTAGATCGAGGGGGTACCGATGCCCCCCTGTAACCTGGGTGACCCGGCCTATCCCCTCACCTGGTGGCTAATGAAGGTGTACCCTGTCGCCTGCAACCCTGTGGAGGTGCTGTACAATTCCTGCCTGTGTTCCAGCAGGACCATGGTGGAGTGGGCCTTTGGGGCCCTCTAGCAGCGCTGGAGGAGCCTCGCAGGCTGACTGGGCTACACCGTGGAGACCTCGGCCCTGGTGATCAGTGTCTGCTGTGTGCTGCACAACGTGTGCGAGACCAAGGGGGCAGCCCTGGAATATCTTGAGCCCATCCACCACCCCTCCCCCGGCCCTGTGCCTCTGTATGTGAACGCTGACAACCCGAGGGAGTACCGTTATGCCAAGCGCATCCAAGACGCCCTGGCGAGGCATATCAGCTGGGAGGCCGAGGTGTGAGGGCGATCACCTCCCGGCCCACCTCCGTGGTGCCCCTGGGGGATCCCATGCCCAGCCCCTACACTGGAGCCGACCCCAACCCCCCCCCCCCGTCGGTCAGTAATGGTTGCTGGAGACAATAATGTGGCAAAAGCATTTATTTCACCCCCTATTTACAGGTGCACCCGATTTCACCCCCTCCGGCCCCACCCCCCTATTGCCCCCCCTCAGACTGCCCTCCCCCATCCCTCACTCCCCCCATGTTTCCGGGGATGCCCCCTCGAGCGCCCAGTGGTCGCCTTGCAGCTCTGGGAGCTCTCCCCCCCGCTATCCGTGTCCCCAGCAGTGTCCTGGGATGCCTCGTGGACTGGTGGGGCAGCCGGCGGTTGGGGAGAGGGATAGCCTGGGACCCGGGGAGGCAGATGCGCGGCCCCGACGGGTGTGGAGGCGGCTGGGGCAATTGGGGAGGGGGTGGGGGCGGGGCGCTGAGGGGCCTGGCATGGAGCCCTGTGCAGGCAGGGTGCCCGGTAGGGTGGCTGCCATCACATAAGCGCACATGGTGCCCGCATGCAGGAGCAGGGAGGTCCCGATATCGTGGAACCTATCCATTTTGGCTGAGTGCTCCTGCACCATCCCTGTGATGGCCTGCTCCAGCCGCCCGAGCGCTTCCGCCTGCCTGCTGTGCTCCTGGCGCTCCCGGCGCACCTCTGCCTGGAGCCTCATTTCCCGCGTCTCCGCCCGCTCCAGGGATCGCTCTATGTCTGCGTCCATCTGGACCCCAGCTGCTATCATCCACTCCCCCTGTTCTGCCCAGGTGCAGACTATTTCCTCCGCCTGGTCCTCCCTCTGACAGTGGACCCATGCCTGGTACTCCCTCATGTGCTGTGCTGGGGGCATGGGCACGGGTGACCGTGGCTGTTTGGGTTGCCCTGTAGGGTTAATGGTGGTGAGTCGCCTGCCTCCCCGGGCGGCCGCCGCTGGCTCTGGTTTGGCCCCGGGGCTCTGTGGCCCCCCGGGAGTGTCGCCTGGCCCCGTGTGTCCTGGGTCCCCCTCCTGGGGTCCCCCCCCACTCGGTCTGAGTGCCTCACCTGGTTCCTCCACCTGCTGCCTGGGCTCCTCGGCGCCGGCCGCCTCACCTGCCTGGGTCTGGTGCCGGGGTGTCCTGTGGGTGAATGGGGTGGTGGTGGTGGTTGGTGTAGCGGTGGCTGGGTGGCCAGGCGGGGCCCAGGACCCCTTCCTGCCTTGGCTGGGGCTGGCCCCGGCCCGTGTCTCCCCCCTGCCCCCGGTCCCTCTCCCCTCCCGGCTGCTTGCTTACTCTCTGTCTGCCTTGGATTCCTCCGAGGCTGGCCCCTCTCTGTTGGTGTGCTCCCCCCGGGGCCACTGGCTGAGGGTGATGAGGGTGCCAGCCTCGGACACCGTCTGTCCGGCCTGGGGGTGGGGCTGTCTGGGCTGCTGTCCGGGGGGGCTGCAGGTGTCGGAGGTCCTGGGGCGTTCCTCCTGGCGGTCCGGGGCCCTGGAGCGTGTGCCTTCCTGGGGGTCTGCGAGTGGAGGAACCTCAGCCCGTTCCCTGCCCTGGACCACAGTGGTTCCCACGAGCCATGGGGTGACTGTTGACTCCTTCATATGCAGTATGCGGTCGAGGGCATCATAGAAGGGGGCGGTCTGGGCTCCGTGTCCAGACCGCCGATTGTTGTCCCTGATGGCCTTGTACCCCCTCTTCAGCTCCTTGGCCTTAGAGCGGCACTGTGCCATGGTCCAGTGGTGCCCCGCCGCCTTCATTTCCCGCACTGTGTCCTCATAAATGTGCTCGTTTTGCTGATTGAGTGCTAGCTCCAGCTGGTACTCCAGGGTCTCCCAGATTCTGATGAAGTCCCAGGTCTCCTGCAACCCCACTGGCCCCCACGGTGGTAGGGCCTTCTCCCCCACCTCCCCTATGGGTCCTCCTCCTCCTCCACCTCCTCTTCCTCCGCCTCCTCCACCTGGGCTGGGCCAGTGGCCTCCGGGGGCTCGTCCACCCGGACCCGTTTCCGTGTCTGCGGGGCGCAGGGGAGGGGGGGTTATGATTGGGTGCAGTTCTGCCCCCTCCCACGGCCCACCCCCTTGGTGCCCCTGTGCCGCCTGTTCCCCTCCCCTTGGTTCCCCGTACCTGTTTCCGGGGTGCCTCCTCCCCCGGTCCGGCTGATGTTCCCGGGGCGGCCTGTCCCGGCTGCTGCTGCTGTTGTCCCTCCGCCTCCTCCATCCGCAGCATGATCCCCTCCTCTGCCTGCGCTTCCTCCATCACTGCCTCTGCCGCCTCATCCTCCTCTCTCGCGCTCTTTCCCACCGCTCTCCTCTGCCTCCCTCCTCACTCCATCCCGCCACGTTTCCCTGCTGCATATTGCCCTTTAAATCTTCCTCCAGTACCTGTGTTGTTGCTGGCTGCCTGGCAGCGACGCTGCATGCTTTGTCCCTGACTGGGAATCATTTTCTTTGATTCCGGCCGGTGGTTGCTGTCCAGACGTTACTTTTTGTTGTTTCCTGGTGGGAATCTCTTTGACCACGCTTTCGGAAATTGTCCGGCAGGGAGCCCCGGAAGCGTGGTTGAAATTGACCCCATGTGGGTATTGACCGTGGTGAACAGACGTTCAAGGCACTTTGGCCCTGCCGCGGGATTGATCGTGGTTCACTGTGGTTGAGCATGATCTCGTAACGTCTGAAAATACCCAATATCTCCTCCCCAAGGATGAGTTGAGTGCCCAAATGTCACAGGCTTAACAACTGCTTCTGCAATATGATAGTGATTGACGCAGCCAAAACCGAGCTATTAATGATTAAAAAATCAGTTCTGCTGGTTTGTGCATGCACAGTTGAGCAGCTGCTGACTGGCAAAACACAGCATAAGGAAAGTTACGTGAATCTACTTTTTAAAATCACGTAACTTTATTAGAAGCCAGCTCCATCACAAAGACTTTAAGCTCTAGTCAGTTTCATGTCAATTACCCACTTGCCTCAGAAAGACAGCAAGAGGACCTCTAGTCAGCTTCGTGTCAATTACCCCCCTGGCCTCACTCTGTACTGTTGACTCGCTATGAAAAGTCTGCAACTTTTCATACCAAGTGAAAGGTACCATACCAAGTGAAACCTTTTCATACCAAGTGAAACCTTTTCAAAAGTTACAGACTTTTCACTTGGAATGAAAATTTGCAGACTTTTGACTCCGTACTTTTAAAAGTCTGCAGCATTTGAAAAAGTGCAGACTTTTCACTCCTATGAAAAGCTGCAATCTTTTCATACTGAGTAAAAAGTACGGAGTCAAAACTCTACAACTTTTCATACCAAGTAAAACGTCTGCACCTTTTGAAAAGGTGCAGACTTTTCATATGGAGCCAAAAGTAGGGAGTGAGGCCAGGGTGGGGGTGGCGGTTAATTGACACAAAACTGTCTAGCGCTTCCTCTTGCTCGCTTTCGGAGACAAGTGGGTAATTGACATGAAACTGACTACAGCGTAAAGTCTTTGTGACAGAGCTGACTCCTGATAAAAGTTATGTGATTTTAAAAAGCAGAGTCACGTAATTTTCCTTATGCTGTTACTCCGGGTATCCCCTTTTCCCTGGACCCCCTGGCAGGCTTGGTAGCTTATGGAGGGGGGTGGGGTGAGAGGAACTACGCCGCTCCCCCGGACCTCTTCCTCCTTAACTGGCCTGGTGCTGCAAGTTCTGCTGCCCCCACTAGGGAGGTACACTGGGGCTACCGACATGTTTCTTGTCTGGGCATGCTAGGACTACATTTCCCAGCATGCCCGGACAGGAACAGCAAGATTGCGGCGGCCCCCCGTGTGTCCTTCAGTGTCGCGGGGCCTTTTGAAAAACTCTATAGTCTCTTCTGAACCTCACAGTAGTGGTGGCGTTGTTGATGAGAAGGGTGTGTGTGTGCGAGGGAGAACAGTGCGTGTATGTTTGTGAGAGAGTGGGGGGGAGAAGAGTCTGTGCGTGTGTGTTTGTGAGAGAGTGGGGGGGAGAACAGTGCGTGCGTGCGTGATTGTGAGAGAGTGAGTAAGAGTGGGGAGAGAAAAGTGGATTTGTGCGTGTGTTTGAGAGCGAGAGTGGAGGGCAGAAGAGTCTGCATGCGTGCGTGCTTGTGAGAGAGAGTGAGGGGGAGAAAAGTGGATGCGTGTGTGTTTGTGAGAGAGTGGGGGGCAGAAGAGTCTGCGTGTGTGTTTTTGAGAGAGAGAGAGAGAGAGAGACTCAGCTGGGGGGAGAAGAGTGCGTGTGTGTGAGAGAGGGGGGGGGGAGAGTCTGTGTGCCTGCGTGTGTGTGTGTGTGTGAGAGGTAGAGATTGAGTTGTGGGGGGGGGGGGAACGGAGAAGAAATTGGAAGAATCTTTCCCCAAACACCTCCTGTTTTGATGTGGAGGCTATGTTTTAAAAAAATAAAAAATTATCATAATTCGACAATGATTTTTTTTTTTTTTAGAGTGCATTAACTGTCCTTTACATGTATACAAATTGTATACACTTTATACAATAAACTGTTAACAGTGTCAGTGCAGAGAACATAGAATTCGTTGTACAGAATGTAGTTCTGTAGAAACAGAGTTAATGCACTCTGAAAAAATTGTTCATTGTCGAATTATTATAATAAATTAAAGTTTAATAATGGAAAAATGTGAAAGTTTAGTTATTGATAAAAATGAATATACGTATGTATGGTAAGGAATTAAGTACAATATTATATTTATGTTGATGAGGATAAAACATTAAATATTCCTCAAATTCTGAAATCATTTCCATGTTTTTTTGGTGTTTGTCTTGTTGCAATGTATGGGGTTGAATGTTTTTTTTTCAATTGTAATTTTAATGAATTTGTATGTTTTTTGGAGTTTAAGTTAGAGTCAAAATGATTTTGTGATGTTTTTGAAGAGGAAAGTTTTTAGTTTTAAAAACTGTTGTGCATTTAACGTTTTTTGTTTTGGTAAATAATAGTATAAAGTACAAAATTGTGGTAGTTACTGCTTACTGATTTAATTAGCAGTAGTTGCAAGAGATAACATTTATTGGGGGAAAAAATCCCAAAGATTAAGTTGTGCAGGTTCCAAACAAGTAATACAGGACACATTTCAGTAACATAAGAAATGGTTTAATTTCATTAACTGTGGTCTAATATGTTGTGCATCCCACTCTTGGTAAACCACAATGGCATTTACTGGCTATTGCTTCAAAGCACTACTGTTTTTCATCCATTTTCATTGGCCAAATGTGTCATAGGAGCATTAACTAAAGTCTGGAAAACTATTCTCATGGATTTTGCTTTAATGATAAATCTAACCTATACTGCGCTTGCTGATATAATAAAGTGAATGGAATTTCCAAAATCTTGCCTTAATGTCTTTTAAGTATGAAGCAATAATGTTTTTATGAAGTAGCTTTTAAATGGCATTTGTTGAAGTGGAGAGCAGATGGATTAGAAGGGTCTGTTTCTAACTGCAATCAGCAATGATCATCGTATCGTATTACAATCACCCTATAAAATAGCTTGTATTTTTTAAAAAAAATGAGAAGGGAGGAGAATAAGGAAAGTAGTAGGAGGAAAAATAAAGAATTGATATATGTGAGACCTGTGGAGAGCTAGAGCTTGTTGCAATTAATTAGTGTTACTCTGGCCTTCTGAATCTGCAGATTTCTTCATTGGCTAGGCCTTCAAAAAATTTCTTTTAAATTTTGCATTGAATAATTAGAGCAGATATAAGAGAGAATCGTTTTTAAGTATGTTCACGTATTAAAATATGAGGTATATACACTGGCCATCACAGCTGCTACTGATGATCTTGTACATAAAGTAAAAACAGATGTGACGGTAGTCCGCTTAGGCCTGCTGTGGCCCGCTTTGGCTTGTGGACCCCCAGCATGTGTTTTTGGGGTGCCAGATGTTGTCCCGGGATTTCCCCGGGCTGTGTTGGCAGCAAGCGCAGGCGCTCAACCCCAGACTATATCCAGGTCATAGCCTGGGCTCAGGTCTGCCAGATCAGGCCACAGCAGGCTATCATGTCTGCTGTGGCCCAGCACGGGTCCGCCATGTCTGGCCAACATGATTGACCGTCATTGGCTGCAATGGCTGCCCATCATAGCAGGGGGCGGGCACAGCATTGGGGCAGGCCTGGCCAGCCACACATTCATGCATCTCTCCACTCTCTTCTGCGGCCTGGCTGCGGACAAAAGTTTTGTCCGGTCCTAACACAGTCCAGATTGTGTCTGCTGCAGCTTCTTGACTTGGACAGGGCTGCCACCAAGTGACTGTCATGTCTGTTTCAACACATAATTTAAACAAAATAGTCATCTGGTTTTGCATTGTCTCATTTTGTCTTAGCTTGTAAGCTTTTCTGATGTGTCACCTTTTATGTCTCGTTTAGTTGCAAAAGCCCTGAGCTTTGTACATAGTTAATATGAAATTAGGTGTTCAAACTTCTTGACTCCAAACTTTCTCTTTAGGAAATCTAATTCTACTATCCCTTTGCCAGTAATGGTATAAGTTTCTTTTCATTTTTAAAAACCAACACTTTTGGAATTAGTGGGTGAATTAGTGGATGAAGTACTTTTAAGATTAAATTCCAAGGTAGTATTTCCAGCTACCGGTGTTAGTTAACAAGTTGCATACACTTTTTGAATTGCGGTATACTTGATGGTCTCAGATTTTGGGTAAATCCAAGCAAGACAGGGCCAGCTGGATCCCCTGCCTGTCCTGGGGAGGGTGAACGCACCTGCCACACTTGGAGCTTTTGGGCAGGCTGCCATCACAAGTCCTGTCATGCTCTGAGGTGGGCTGAGGAGCCATCCACATGGGCAGCTGCCTGATCCCTCACCAGCCTGCCCCCTATCCCGCCCCCTGCCATAGACACACATGAATGGTGAACTAAATCCACGGGTGTGTGGTGCTGGTGGACGTCACCATTGATTAGACTGCTGCATGGGACTGACCTTATTATTATTATTATTATTATTAAACATTTATAAAGCGCCAGTAACAACCTGGCGCTGTACAGAACATATAATCAGCTGCGGTCCCTACCTGTGGCTTACAATCTAAAAGACAAGGAGGGGGAGACAAGGAGAGGGGACAGCGGGAGAGACATGGGAGAAGACAAACAAACATTCAGGCGGATGCGAAGTCTCAGGCGCGTGTACTTGGCTTGGTTACAAGGTGGTCGGTAGCAGCCGTCAGCAGGGGAGGGCTTGTCGCTAAATCGAAGCGCCACTACTCCGTCCTTGTCCTCCTTGACCTCTCCGCTGCCTTTGACACTGTCGACCACTCGCTCCTCTTGGACTCGCTTTACTCTTTGGGCTTCCGTGGCTCTGTCTTTGACTGGTTCTCCTCCTACCTCTCTGACCGCTCCTTCAATGTCTCCCTCCCAGAGTCGACCTCCCCCTCCCTTCCCCTCTCGGTTGGGGTTCCCCAAGGTTCTGTCCTTGGCCCTCTCCTCTTCTCTATCTACACCCGGTCCCTTGGTGAAATTATTGCCTCCCACGGGTTCCAATACCATCTCTATGCTGATGACACCCAACTCTATCTCTCTACCCCCTCTCTCTCCTCCTCTGTCCGCTCGCGCCTGACCTGACAGGAGGTGGCCCATTACTCCACATTAGCTTGGCAACAGTAGCCCGCGATGCGTCATTGGTCTTCTCTGGTGGATGCATCATGTAGCAGCCTGGGGTGAAAGTGGCCGAACATCTGGCTGGCACCGGCCTATCACAGACTAATGTGGGGAAAGGTTTTCAATATGGGTTAGCATCTCGTGTGGCCTTACGCTTTGTTGCTTAAGTAGGCTGAACTCATGATTTATGAATTATCAGAGCCCAAGCCAAAATCCAAGGGAAATTGACTTCTAGAGCAAGCTATATTTCTATTCCATAATCAAAAAACCTCTGGTTTACAAGAAGAGCTAAGGCTGTTGCAGATTCAATCGTACACTAAAAAGCATGGAAATTGCAAGTTAAGACTCCCTCCTTAACTTCTGTGCCATGTTAGCAGTAAAGACATTGTACAGTCTCCCTAACTGAAATAAAAGAAGGGGGTGAGGGGCCAGCCCACAACCTCCTGTCCCCAGTTTCAGTGTTGCCCCCAACCTGCAAAGAGGAAGAGGATTGGGGCTGAAAGACAAAGGCAAAGTGTGGGTGCATGGAGCCCAAGTTGTAAGTGAGCACAATATGCGAGACTGTACAATGTCTTTACTGCTAACATGACATGGAATTTAAGACAGGAGCATTAACTTGCAATTTCCATGCTTTTTAGTGCATGATTGAATTGGTAAGAGCCTTAACTCTTCTTGTAAACTGGAGGGTTTTTTATTATGGAATATCCAAGTTTTTTGTTAAATACAATGCAATGGAGAAAATTTGTCCTGCTGGTGCAGTAGAATACTGAGCAGCATAACCACTATGGGAGCAGGGGTTAGGGGAGGCCAAGGTAGAAGAGCTGCTCCCTTCAGTTTAGAAGGTTATTTCTTCCTTCAAATAGTAAGCAAGGCGAAGCTGGATTTTTACTGGTAGCTCCCTGCTTTACCAAGAATACAACAACTTTGGTCTGGTTTAAGCATTGCAAACTTTCAAAAACTGCTATGATCTCTCTAGCTCATGGCTTGTACAGGAGTCTTCCGCTCTACTCCCCACTGTCAGAGCTCTTTTCCTTGTGCAACACTGGCCATTCTGCTTTCCGGGACCTCCCCCTGTACAGGGCTCCCTGACTCTGCTGTGCCCATGTACAGGATCTTCCACCTGGCATAATGCCACCCATCCTGTAGCTCTCCCCCTGTACAAAGCTCCTTTACTCAGTTCTCCTCTGTCCAGGGCTCTCCCCTGGCACAGTTATGGCCATTATTCTACAGCTCTCTGTCTCTACAAGATTCGCCCCACTTTACTCACCCTGGACAGGGCTCTCTTTCTTGCACAACGTTGCCCACTCTGCAGACCTCCTCCTGTACTGGGTTCCATATTCTGTATCCCCAATAAAGCTGCTCCCTGTAAAGTGTTCCTCCTGTGCATGGCTTCCATTGTGGAAGCTATTTACAGAGGCTCTGCCCCTACTCTCTCCCCTTAATGCCCCCCTTTGTGTAGGCTCCCTCCCTTCCTGCTCCCCCATAGGTTTTCCCTCCTTGCTCTTAGAGTCCTCCCAAGAGGACTACACTTGCCACTTTGTCGCACAGGACTGATCTGCACAGGCCCCCACCATCTCCCTGCCCCCCTCCTGCAGAACACCCACTGTATCAGCTCAGAGAACCCGCTTACCTCTCATTCCTTAGTGGGGTTGGGAAAGTCGGCAGGAGAAGTTCTGAAAGAAGATCGATTCCATCCCGCCTTTAGCCTCCTGTCCCTGTCTCCAGAATAAACCCCTGCCCTCTTCCTAAGCAGTGTCTGCTGGGAGTTGTACTCTCCAGTATTCAAGACTGTTTGTTTTTAAACAGTCTCTGCATTACACACAGAATGTTTACAAGCACTCCACACTCAGGATGGTTTCCATAGGCTAACGCTGAATTTCCAAGATGTCATAACTTAAAAACTACTAACCGGATTTACAAACACTAGAGCAGAAGGCACCCCCTGACAGCCTCCTTGAATTTTCTAAAAGGCTTACATCTCCTCCCAATGAACACAAAACCCCTTTACCCTGCTGAGAACGAGACAGTCTAACTTTTGAAAAAACAGGCTTTCAAAGTGCAGTTTTCAAACTGCAATATCTCAGCTGTTATCCAACTGATTGGGCTGCAATTTGGACAGCATGAACCGCCTAATCCAGTGAGCATTTACGACAAACGTCACGATCCTAGCTTTAATCATGCCAACTGTATAGAAAATAGAATGTTGGGGCTTTATAATGGAGGGTGTAATACACCTTAACTATTAGAGTGCTCCCACGCTCTAATAATACTTCACTACCAGTTTATTTTGTGCTTGCTGCTGCCCATCCAGAAAGCAAAAACGAGATTACCACCCAATCACCAGCTAATAATCCAAGACCTTTCCTGCTCTCCTGTCACACAACATTCTGGTTCTGTCCTTACCTCCTTCCTTCCATGTGGAAGCCATTTTGACAGCAGAGTTAAGCCACTAGATAGCTAATTCTCCTTTCACATTTCCATTGGTTGTAATGAGTCAGTGGTATGATGGGAACTGAGCATGTGTTTTGAAGAATTCTTCTTCAAGTGACTGTCAATTTTCACCATATAGTTTGCGCTGGTGCTGTCGGGCTTTACAACCTTTTCGATGCAGTGGTTCAGGAAAGAACACGTATGCCACTCCCTTATTTTGGATACAGATGGCTGTAGATTGAGACTCTACAGGTCTGGTAGAGCCACTCTTACCCTGATTTCCTTTCAGTTGCCAGTCAAGCAACACGAATAGTTTCTATCTCTGTTTTGCTCACTTCACCTAAAATATATTACATATGTCAGCCAGACTGGCCTTTTTGTTGGGATATCTTTGCAAACCACCAGAGCAGGCAAAGACCCATGTCAGCATCACAGCCAGCATTGTCACACCCAGAACCGATTCCTGTACTCCAGGCTTCATCAATGTTCCCTAAAGAGTCCCTTGAAGTTCCTTCAGTTTCCTTGCCTCATTCATCTTTTCCAGTAATGATTGAAGTTTATGCTACGGACCCATCACTCTATTCTAGCATCTGTCCCCAGCACTTAGGTTCCGTTAGTGGCTGGCACATACAGTACAGGCTCTTTCCTCCCCCTTATTATTTACATTTTTGGCAAGAGTAGGGCTCTTGACCATATTGGTCACAGAGAGGTACCATTTGTACTTGGTCCCAAAATACTCATTTTTAAAATCCTAGACCAGTACCTGCAGTACTCTCAACTGTCATGTTATGGTGGAACGTATTGGCACTCAACCCAGACTACAGACAGCCTCTGTTTCATTGCTGTTGAATGCTGTAACTCTGATGTCCTATATTGATGCTGGCCCAAGCTTCATCTTAGGTCCTATCTATTTGCTCTTCCATTCTCCATATCAGAAAGTGCAACATTTCCTTCATCCTTGAGATCCCTTCCAGTCCTAAAATTCTGATTCTATGATTAACGTGGGAGTCACGGCTATCTAGGGTACTCCTTATGCCAGACTCTTCCCAAGACCTCTACAAAACTGGCTGGTGACAACTTACTGTCCCAGTAGAGATGCTATCATGTTTAGGGTTACTATTCAGCCTTTTATTATGTACATGTTACTCTCCCTTTCTGGATGTGGGGCCCACTGCTCCCATTAATGGGTATTTTCAGAAATGACACTGCCACATTTAGACCCAATCCAGGGTAATGGCTGATACCCCGTCCCGGGGTAGGCCTAAACCCAGAACAGACATGACTGTGTGCCTTACCACACTTTGCCCCAAACCATGGTAGCACGTACCACCGGCTGTTCCCTGTAATTTTCCGAGATCACAACCAGTAGTAACTGCTACCATGGTTCAGGGCAAAGTGCGGTGAACATTTGATGACTGCCAAACAGAAGTGATGGTGGTTGTGACCCCGGGGTGGGGTTAAATGTGGTAAAGTGTGACTAAGTGTGGAAGCGTCACTTCTGAAAGTACCCAGTGACAAGATATCAAGGGATTTTTTACTGATGGGGACAGAACTCAAAAAGGCATATCCCCCCCACATCCAGAAACAAAAAACCAGATATTTATTTATATATATCTATATATCTATCTATATATATATATATATATATGCGCCGCTGTGCATCTCGGGGCGGCTTCCAACATAGTATAAAAACAATTTTAAAACATAAAACAAAATCTACAATAAAATAATTTAAACAAATTTAATACACCCCCCACAAAAATTAACCCACCCTCCCCTCCGAAGGCCTGGGTGAACAGCCAAGTCTTACAGATGCGTCGAAAGGCCAACAGGCCCGGGGCTAGGTGAGCCTCCTCCGGGAGGGAGTTCCACAACTCTGAATAAATTCAGAGATGAATTTATTCTTAATATATCAATTTAAAACATTAGAATGATTTTAAAAAATGAAATCAAGAATCTAATAACCATACAAAATCTCTAATTACCAAGATTTTTTTCTGTAAAGTTTTACTATGATTACTAATTAATATTACATGTCTGATTTTTAAGAAATTTAATATTTAGATGCATCTAGAAAAATTTCTTCACAAAATCTTGCTGGGAATAATAGATCCCATTCAGAGCAGTGTTAAGTCGTGTATTAACAGCCTGTGGTGTCATGCTTGTTTGAATTCTATCCACAATAAAATGGGCTCCCCTCTGTCAATTCACACATCACATCGTAAAGAGTTTTTTTCTTATGCATGCACAACCCAAAGGAACCAGGCAGACACAAGTATACTTTTATGGGCATTGGCCGCAACTTCATTAAAAACAGTAAACAACAGTAAACAGACACCGAGACGAGGGCATAGACCTGTGATATAACATCAGGACCACACCTAGACCAGAAGTGGGGGCCGGACTACCCCCACAGCGCCCCCACCTGGGTGACCATCCTTCCCTGCCAGGTCACCCTCCCTACGGAAGGGAGGGGCAGCAGTGTCCCCCCAACCCAGCTGTACATAGCCTGAAGCTGGGGGTTCCCTGCTGCCCCCCAGGCCTTACCACTACCCCTAAGTCAGGCAAATGGGGGTGTGTGTGTGCCATGCAGCTCCTAATCTTAAGGAACTCTGCCCCTAGCGTGGTTCCTGAGCTGTTATCCGCCACAAAAAAAGGATGCAGAGTTACTCTAGGTCCCTTTACCCCACTGCCCCAGGTGCTGCTTCAGACCTTGCACCACATCAACCAACCAGATCTGGTTGCCCTCCTTTGACAGGTGGACCCCGTCTTCCAAAAAGAGGCCTGGGACTCGGGAAGAGATCTGCCTGTGATGGATCATAAACCCACCAACACTGATCATCGCCCTCCATGCTGCCCTATTGACCTTCCTTTTCGCCCTCTCAATCTTTCCTGGGTGGGATGCATAATGCCAAATTCTGCGCTCAAGCATGTCAGACCACCCGATAGGTGTGCTTGGCCAAGTGGTGTGAAGCAGGGACACAGTGACATGAATGCAGCCTGTGAACTGGAAAGCGGGCTGAAGGCCAAGATCATTCTCCCCAAGGTGAATGATCAGAATGTCCGGATGGGAGGGGCTACCAGATGCCCTCCTTATCAGGACACTCAGCAATCTGTTCCAGCGCATGCCACCGATCCCGATCCAGGTCAAACGTCTCCTTGGGTACAGCCTGAAATGTTGGCTGAGGCTGGAAAAGGCCGCCTGCGTGCCTACCCGCCGAACAATACTGTTACCACATATCCAGACCTCTATCAGTCTCCCGTAACCTGCCGAAGATACATACAGTTAGTGAATAAACGAAACAGAAGGGGTGCTACGTGAGGGGACCAGCCCAACACCCCACCCCACCCCGAGGTCTGATGTATGTTCGATAAGCATTGGACCTCCACTGCCCCAGTTCCTGAATCTGGGAAGCTGGGATCCCTACAACTGAAGCATGGAGGCAGCCCCTATGGACAAGGAATATGAGCCGAATGCCATGGGCTCGAGACCCAATCTGCTTAGGCATCTTCGAAAGATGGCTATAAACTGAAACTTAGGAAGACCTCATCCGCATGCATAAACAAAGGGCCAGGTCTGCCTGGCCTCAAGGGCAAAAATGCTCCAAGGGCTGCCGCTGGACAGATAGATGTGACTAGTGTTGGTGCCAGCGACAAAGGTTGCCCCCTCCCAAGTTGATCCATTTTGGACTGGTGAACGAAAATTCTAACTACCCTCTGATCCAATCTGACATTCCCTACATCTAAAGCACGACCCGAAGAGTCAAGCTTAGAGGAGGCCACCATCTCGCTTATGTGCAGGGCCACAAAAAAGGCTGTGACAAAGGCCGCCCTGAACAACACGACCTCATAGCTGCCGGAGCACACTGCCAGCAGTATCTCAGATCTGCGGTAGGAGGTTTACGGAAACTGGCAGATGATTGTTGGGCCTACGACTGCCCCCCCCCCCTTGCCCAACCTTCTAGGGCCCTCCTTAACTGGATGTCTGTGCACGGATCAGTGAACCCATTAGCTTTACTGAAAAATGTTATAGCAGCCAGCCTGTTCCTAATAGTCCTAGCTGCCAACCCCCTATGATGCAGTTCTGCTGCAAAAAGCTTATTGAAATCGGAAGGGATGGGCCATTGTCCCTCAATGCCATGCTCGGCTAGATACTCCCTGAAGCTTTCAAACCCCCTCTGGTAGGTATGCCAAGTTCCCACAGCAACCAGTGCCCGCATGCCATCGTCTAAGTGCCTGTCACCAGAGCCCACAAGGCCTCGGGCAACGCCTCCGGTTCTGGGCGGGCCCCAGGAGACAAAGAATGGAATCTCTTGATCTGAAAGCAAGAGAGAGCCTCCATAGTCTCATTCTGCATGCCAGGCGCATAACGTGCTGTGAAGCACATGTTCAGCTCCATGCACCATAACACCAGCCACCTGACAAGGCACATGTCCCTGGGATATCTAGCTGATTGGGAATTAACGGCAGACACCACTGCCTCGTTATCAGTCCAGAACCGGATGCGGGAATCCCTGAATTCGTCATCCCAAAGCGAAACGACCACTAAAATGGGAAAGACCTCCAAGAAAGTGATATCTCTTAGAATACCCAACTCCCCCCAAATGGCAGGCCAACGTTGGGCACACCAGCGACCCTTGAAGAATACCCCGAAACCGATCCCAGCAGCGGCATCTGATACTACCTGCAGGTCAGCCTCAAGGAGGCGCACGTCCCTCCAAAGTGACACTGTTATACTTCTCCAGGAAAACCTGCCAAACTTTCAAATCCTCCCACATCCCCTTGTTGATCCTGATGTGATGCGGTGAACGAGCACCAGCCGTGGCTCTGGCCAGCTGAGTGCTGAAAGCCCTATCTGGTGCAACAACCTTGCATGTGAAATTAAGATGGCCTAGCAGCTTCTGAAGATCCCTGAGGGTGGCTTTTTCCTTGATGGTGAATTCCCCAAACATTTGACAAAGCCTTGTCAGCTTGTCCCGTGGGAGGCTAGAGGTGCAGGCAATGGTGTCAATTTCAGTGCCCAGGAATGTCAGTTTTGTAGCTGGGCCCTCAGTTTTTTCCACTGCCAGTGGCACCCCAAGCTCCTGGGCAAGGTGAGTGAACGTCACCATCAAATGTGTGCACTCACCTGTGTCCCCTCTCCCCGCAAACAAAAAATCATCCAGATATGTAGATACCAATGGGAACCCGGTTCTGACCTTGATTGCCCATTCCAGTAGGAAACTGAACCTTTCGAACACCACACAGGAGATAAAACAACCCATGGGCAAGGCTTTATCGTAAAAATATTGACCCTGAACTTTTATACTAAGTAAGCTTATTGTACTACCAATATGCCTTGACAAAACATAACATAGCAAGCATCACAAATTTAGGCAAAAATAAAATATGCATATCAGATCTCAATATGCCTTAACAAACCTTTATGCACATAAAATAGATAGATAGATAGATAAGTTTATTAGCTTGGCCATAGGCCATAGCATAACATAGAGCCCCCAAGGGGGTACATAACTAAGAGCTGTGCTGGCCTAACAAACATGGCTGGCCAAGCTACAACAGGTAACAAAGCAAAGTAATGTACTCAACAGGGTACATACAGTCGGTGTAATAAAATCTTAAACTAAAAACTTAGCAAACAATACACAGCAGCATAAAATCAGGTATTATAATTTGGCCCCCAATCCATATAAAATATATGTGGTCAAATAGCATAGGGTGACCACCTGCATAGCCAAAGGTAAACTCTGCAAGGTGCCCCCAGGGTGATTTAACCAACCCAAAAGTGCAGCATGGGGGGAATGAGACAGAGTGGCCCACTCCCTCCCATCTAGGAGTAAAGCAGCACTATTGCCGGGTAGGGTAATTCCCAGCTGAGTAGTCCCTATCAGTTGTTGGCTCCTGAGTGACACAGAGGCAGATTGGCAATAGGCCTGAAGTTCACAAATCTGTCTCTGATCTGGAAGGCCACAGTCAGGAACTTTGACAAATTAGCAATAACTACTGGGTCTGGGTTATCTAGTAAGTAATCAAGCAGCACGTGCTCAGATCACCCAGGGAGTTTCCCTATGGCTGCGGCCAAATACTGCCTCCTGGGTGTGTCATACAAGTGGCAATTGAGAATTATATGTTGGTCGAAAGGGCAGAGTCTGTTAGCATAAGGAACCCCTCTAATACGCCCCTCCAGCAACAGGGTAGGGAGGGCATTCATTCTGGCACATGTGATAAGTGCCCTCCCCCTTGGTGGAATTGTTGCCTGGAGCTGGCGGGCCATCTGTCCCGGGTTGGTCACCCAGGAAAGATAGGCCCGGACATGGGGTGATGCCCTAATACTAGCCAGCTCACCCTGTCTCCACAGCATCAGTTTCCTAGACCCTTTTCAGTTGGGGTTCCGTCCCGGCTATGGCACTGAGACGGCGTTGGTGGCCTTGGTAGACCACCTCCGCCAGGAGATGGACGCAGGATGTTCACATTTCTCATCCTGCTAGATCTCTCGGCCGCCTTTGATACCGTGGACCATGGGCTGCTATTGAGACGGCTGCGTGACGTGGGGGGTCTGGACGGGACTGTTCTTGAATGATTCCGTTCATTCCTCTCGGGGAGAAGCCAGCGGATGGTGTTGGGGGATGAAACATCGCGCCCCTGCGCCTTATCATGCGGCGTTTCGCAGGGCTCTATTCTGTCTCCGTTATTATTTAATGTATATATGCAGCCCTTGGGGGAGGTCGTGAGAGGGTTCGGGGTGCGGTGTCACCAGTATGCTGATGATACTCAGCTGTACCTCTCCTTTTT
>QEPC01007203.1:1679646-1703420 GCA_003113815.1 Sphenodon punctatus
CGGAGAGAGGGGCGGGGGGGGGGCACAACTCAGACTCTAGCTGCCCCCTAGGAAACGACCCACTTACCGGTAAAGGGCAGCACGTACTTGCAGGTAGCCAAGAAAGTCATCTGGAGCTGCGCACAGATCCACGTGACTAGAGGGGGCGGCCAGGCAGCGTCCCTGCAGATATACCTCGTGCTGGCCCGCTCCTTTTACAGATAAGGGCGCCCGTTGGCTGGGATTACACCTGGGTGGGGAGGATGCCACCTTCCCCGCTCCCCCCCCCTCCCCGAACACCTGGGCTTCAGGGCCGGCCCACGCAAGTCCACCCCACCCCACCCCCCGCTTAATTGCATCGTGGGGGTGGGGTGGGCTTTATTTTGCAATGAATACAATCTTCTTTTCTACATGGGGTAGGATGGCTGTTAATGCTAACTTTGCGGTTTGTATCTCCAGTTGATTTATGCAAAGAGTTTGTTCCCATTCATTCCACCTGCTGATAACTTCTGGTCCCATTTAAAACATGTATACTTGAATTCTCCACCAGTAACTGTCCTTCCAAAGACACACACACATACACACACACACACTCACTCACTCTCTGTCTCACACTCACATTCACACTCTCAATGATGTGCTTGATTTGGAGACTCACTATAGCCCTTTTGGTCTGTTCCATTCCTCCCCAGCACAATACTGGGGAAAGTAAATTTGTGCAAGAATGCAAATTGAAAGAATGTGTCACATTGTAATTCTTGACAAAGATGGGAAGAAACAATAACATTTTAGGAACAGCATGTCTAATATGCAATGTACTCTCTGTGGCAATCCACCTAGAACGGGTTAGGGACATCATTACAGACTCCTTGAGTTGTCTGTGGTCACAAGTAGTCCCTGAAGGCCACTGTGATGAACAAGCTGTCCCATAGGTGGGGTAGACCGTTTCCCTCAATCTCTTAACCAACATAAGCAACTCTAAGTGCATGACCGTCTGAAGCAGGGCAGGACATAATTCTGGCTCTGGGGAGAGTATAGTGGGTCTGCACGCTGGAAAACAGAAATGTAAGTAGGAATTCTCCTGAGTTTAAGTCATGGTAAGATCTGGCTGCATGGCAGCAGCAGCTCAAGAATGTTCCTGCTTTCCCCTGCTGGCATTTGACGAGAATATGCATTTCGTTTATGTATGGAATAGTAAGATTGAATATATGCTCAGCTACTTGCTATGCATGTTTTGTCATCTTCACTTAGTAGTCTTTACACCTTTCATATCTAATTGATTCTGAAAATTTCAGGAAAATATGCAAAAGTATACACACAACAATCAGCTATTCTGCCAGTTGACTGGTGTGTTTTTTTTGCATTTTAGTTAGTCTATCACAAGTCTTTTTCACAATTAAGATCTGCTCAAAATTCTGCTGTGTATTTGAGGGTCAGTCTTCTTGGGGATATTCCTGTAAACTTCAAAGAACTCTTTGGAGTAAGCAATTTAAGGATTAGTGTCTTTGACTACAATCCAGCTATTGGGGAGGAAAGGAGGGTTGGAGAAAGGAGCAAATTTGCAGTGGTGCAAACTGCACCAAATACATCTAATGGGTTACATCAGCCACAGCAGTGACAGGGCTAGAGTGCAAACCCAAGAGTCAGGAGTGGGAATCGCCAGGCAAAGCTTGGGGGTACTGTGCTGGGGGCTGGCAGGGCACTGGGACATGATAGGGAGCAGGATTCAAGCCAAGTTTTACCAATGTGCAGAAGGGCAACTGCGACACACCTGTCCAGAGTGCCGGCTGGGGCTCTGGAGGCACTGCAGATAGATGGACTTCATGAGTGCTCTGTCCAGGTCTTCTCCCTTGGTAAAACCCAGGCTCCACATCTCTGTCCCCTATCATGCCCTAGTGCCATCCCCTCTCACCCACAGCAGGGCAAGCCCACCCAACCTCACAGCAAGCCTCTGCAATGCAAGCAACCTGCCCACTCATTCAGCATGGTGAGCTCTCCTTTCCCCCCTAGCAGGGCAAACCCACCTACTCCTCACCAGAACGGCAAGCACTCTCACGTCCCACTGGCAATTTCTTCAACTGTGTCCCAGCCATGGGCTGCTGGCAGGGACTTGCACCGCTCCAGTGCGTATTCAGACCAGGCACTCCTGGTGTGCTGCACAGCTGAGTTGCCATGGCAGACCCACATGCATATAAGGGGTCAGGCAGTGTCAGGGAGTGCACAGTGGGTCCCCATCTGTGGGTCCTCACTGGGTGCCACTGGCCACTGAGCAAAGTGGCACCCAGTGGCACCGGCTTGAAACTCTGTCCCCTGAGTGTGGGTTGCATGGCTCGTGTTGATACCTGGGAGCAGGAGGGTAATATACCCTCAATGTTGGCATCAGCCTGGCTGTCCTGGCACACCAAGTGTGCAGTAATGGGGAGGAGGGGGTCTGCCAGCAGAAATGCTCCAGGGCTGCCTTTATGCAGGCAGAGGGGAGAGCTGGATCATGGTCTAAATTTATAAAACATGTACATGACTGAGAGGTAAGCTTGTGCTTTACAAATGTAGTTTTTTGTATTACATTTCACGCTGAAATCATGCTTTTCTTTTAAGACTTGGAAGTAGAGTTACAAGGAATTCTGAAGCTTTACTTTTATATGTTTTTTATATTGACTTCTAATTTACATACAAACTCAATTGTAAGTTTCATTTAATCTTACAGCTAAACAAATAGAGATAGAAAATGCTATATAATTAGACTAAATGTGACAAAGTATAATATATAATTAGCAAGAAGTTTTATGATATAGTAACTTAAACTTATTCCAGAGATTTGTGCCTGTTATAGCCAATACAAATAATTGTAACATCTGTCAAAAACCAACCACTAGTAAAGACTTTTAACATTTTGCACGTAATAAACCATTTTATACATAAACTACCTTATTGTTTATATTAAAAACTAAAAAATATTCAGCCTGTTCCAGCCATTCTAACAAAAACGTTTAATAAGTAGACATTGCATAAAAATGACACAATCCAGCAGTTATTTGGTAAGTCCAGTGTACTCATAAATTTACCATCCATGCTTTTCCAAAAATACTAACCCATATTGTTCTCCCTGGACCTGTTGCAGGGATGACTAATCCAGCTGCTGAGGTCTCCCTTTATGTGTTTGATGGAACACTTGGCTTGCTAGACTACAGCTGTGTGTTTATGTGCAGTGCACACCTGCAGGGGCCTGACAAATAGCTGTAGTATGCAGAGTATACAAAATTACCCTGGCAGTGCTGCAAATAAGGAAGTTTCTGTTTTGAAGTCCATATGTGTGTGAGTTTGAGATGCCAGCTGGGGTATTTATGTTGCATTGCACAGATGTAGAACTGCCAACTGATTTTATACCAAATAAAGGCTAATCTTTTTATACATACTTGGTGTCAGAGTTATTAAGTGGTACATAAGAATGTTCTCACGACTTAGCTGTTTTAAAATAAAAGTTGACATTAAAACTGCTTTAACTTTACAATAAGAGTAGAAAGTAAAGATAGAAAATAGAGTGCGTTTGTTTAGATATGTGCTAAATTACAATATCAAGGATTTTATTATAAGTGATGTATAGTTATTAGGTGCAAATAATAAGGACTTGATTTATTGTTTATGCATACAGTATATTACATATCCTTTTTTCCAGTAGGTCAGTTCAGCTCTGTGTTGAATCCAGTTTATGGGTTCTGAAATGTGAAATTTATATAGCTACTTAATTTGAAAGCTTTGCCTTCCTTTTTTAAAGTTTGTTTAATTTATAGCTGACTAAAACTTGTATCATTTAACACCAATATTGTGCATTTTAGCATTAATTGAATAAGTCCAGTTTGTAAAATGTTGTTGTTCATGATCCCAAACGCCTAAAGCTGCAGCTTAGGCCCAGGCATGTGTGCAGACATGCGTGCATGCCATAGTTCCCATAGTTGGGGGTGCACGTGAGTTGTGCACATAGGTGTATATGTGTATTGTATATGCTGCATGCATGCTATGTGGGATGTAGGATCGGTTCCATTAGTGTTACTTTAGAAAAACAAACCATGCTAACGTTTCCCCATATTTTTGGGGTATTCAAATAGCAAAGTGATTTTAATTGATTTATTGTGATAAAAAAGAATTGAAAATTTAGGCTCCAGAAGTCAGCAACCAAAAGCTTCATAAGAACAGGTCTGAGGTCCAGAGTAGCGTTGATGAAGTGATTAATTTAAACTTTCCTTTTTATTCACTTTATAACAGTTTTAAGATGTAAAGGTTTCTTTTTTTTTTTTTGCAGGGTAATTAAATTTTCACATGTGCAAGATATGAACTTGTCATTTAAAATCATATTTTTGTATATTTCTTATAATTATAGGAATGATTTAGATAAAGTAGGTAGGTTAGTATATCAGGGGGCAACTATGGAGAGGGTGTTCTTGGTGGCCGCACCAAGGCTGTGGAGCTCCCTGTATGGCCCTGGACCTCTTCTTTTTTTGATGTCAGTGTAAGACCTGGCTGTTCTGCCAGGCTTTTGGTGAGGGAGATTTGGTAATGGGGTGAGGGGTTGACAGTTAGGGAGGAAAGGGTCTTTGGTTTTTATACCTCACCATTTTGGGTATTTTATGTATGTATTGTTACATTATACTTCATTTTAATATATTTTTAATAAATTTTATCTGTTTTAATTATGTAGTTTGTTAGCCGCTCCGAGCTGCTTTGAGCAGGATGGAGCAGGAAATAAATTGATTAATAAAATAAATAAAAATAAATAGAAAAAGATCATTTAACAAAAAAAGTAAAAATTGTCAATAGATGGGAGCTACATGCTTTCTTCGTTTTCAGATATCATTGTTTTCTCTTGTATAGCATAATATATTATTTTGTGTGATCTTTTAAAATCTTAACCCATTTCAACAATATTTTCATGCTCTGTTGTTGGTTGCAGGGCTGCATAGGGCACCAATACAGCCATGCAACATGCATAAGAGATGTTCAAGTGTGGTTAAACTGGGGTTAACATCATGTCTGAAAACACCCTTAGTTGAGGAGAGAATATACTTATCTTGGGGACAAAAGAAATAGCAGTGTGTAAACCCCACTTTTGCAAATAATATTGCCTATTAACCTACTAAGGAGGTAGCATTGGAATAAAACCTGCTCATATGACCTTTTAGCCAAAAAGATACCAATAGTAGGTACCACGGGTAACAACAAGGGCTTTCAGATTGAGAAAACCAAGAAACAAAGGAGAAACACAGTCCAGTTTGAAGACAAATACACTTCCACAGAGGTCACTTTTGTTTTAGGTGATGTAGGAAATCTTGTTATATATCCCTGTTTACTAAGTAGTTCGCAAATAAACTACTAAACATAAATTAAAAGACTAAAAGGACAGAGTCCTTCATGTGAAAGATGATGTTACAAAGATGGCTTGGTTACTTAGTCCAGCTCTCCTGTAGAAGGATACCACTTCAAACACTGTTGCCGCCACTGCAAGTCGCAAACACGCAGTTGAAGGCTTCTAGTTCTCAGCTCATGCACAGATGTCTTTCAATAACGTTAGCCAGTAATTTCTTCAAATTGCTCAGTTTATCAGCAGCACATGTCATCAATTCTCGAGTGGTTGCTCAAGTCAAAGTCAAACTTCAGAATCCTTGGCTTACAGACACAGCTGCAAACAGGTGAACAGGCAGAAAGTAATTTGTGCAGCTTGGTGGCTGTCAGACAAAAGACAGACAATCTGTGTTTAAAACAGATTGCAGGCCTTGCATGAGCCAGACAAAAGGGATTTCTACAACTGCAAATAATTCCAAGGTTAACATATTTTCCTTTCTGCCATTAGGTGATTTGTTAAAATTGGAAACAATGAACATTATAAATCTACACAGAAACTAGAGATAAGATGAAAGAGAAAAGCAGATCACTAAATAAGTTTACATCCTTCTGTTAAAAAGGATACAACTGGTATTCATATAGGCCTCTTTTTGCAAATTAAGCCAAGTTATAAAATTATGATTTGTAATTTACACAGACATATCTCTGTACATTTTGTATTATAGTAACAACTTCAAATTGTCAAAAAAGAATGTTATAAAAAAATTCATAGTACTACAACTTTATATTAAAATAGTAAAAGAAAAGCCAAGACGTGTGTGTTCCCCAGATTACACACTGTTGGGTTTCAGCATTTGTTGTCAGACGTTCTACAAAATTTCCCCTCAGATTTCATGCTGAATATACTCCAAAGATATTTGAGCTTTGGATTATTCAATTGCTTCAGATAATGCAAAACATTGCTTTCTAGATTTTATAAACATTACTTGACTTAAACACCAAAAGTGTCAAAAAGATGTTAGAAGTATTATAAACTTATTACAACACTGGGTGAAAATCAATGAGATGGGAGCGAGCCGGCAACTCTGGCTGCCCTGGAGAGGGCCACTGAAGCTGCCACAGTTTGGACCAGCAGGGAAGGCAGTTCAAAAGCAGCCCCCCCTGCCCACGGAATCCAGGTGGGGAGACTGCTGTCACAAGTCCCTCCTTGACATGGGTTGGCTGAGTAGCCATCCACATGGGGCAGTACTTATGAATTGCTGCTCTGCAGCAAGCTTAAGGCCCCCAGGAGGAGCTGCCGCCAAACAGCTGATGGGGGGGGTGGGGCAAAGGACTGTGCTTACCTGGCTGCCAAAGAGCTGATGGGGGGCGGGGGGCTGGTGGAGCATGCTAACCAAGGCTGCCAAAGAGCTGATTGAGGGGGCACAGAGGGGCAAAGGAACCCCCTACTCCCATCAGCTGTTTTGTGGTTTGGGTGACCAGACTCCTCCAGACCCCCCTCCATCAGATCTTTGGCAGCCTGGGTGAACGTGCTTCTCCCCACAACCCCCCAGTCAGCTGTTTGGCGGCCTGGGCGAGTGCAGTCTTCTGGGCCCTATCCTTGAACCTCGCCTTGTGGCAGGATTAGGAAGGACTTAATAGACTGTGGGGTGGGGGGGCACGTTAGCCTGGATGGATGAGCCTTAGACTGCACCGCATCACTGACCTTCCCTGGATGACGTGTACGGTAACAGCTGTCTGTTTGTCTTGAGGCAGAAGTGGGTGAATGTATAGCGGTCACCGAACTGATGAGCAGATAACTTGTGGGCTACTGTCTCATTTGTTTTCACCCATTAACCAGACTACTATAGCAGTTTAAAATGTTACTAGAGTTATCAACTATAATATATACTAATTTTCCAGATTATTATTAATTAGCAAGCATTTATATAGCACCAGCAGTGTACGTGGCGCTTTACAAAGTAATGGAATAGACACAGTCCCTGCCCTAGGACTTACAATCTGAGGGGGTGGGGAGGGAGAGATGAAGGAAGGGAAACAGAGGGAGAGATAACGAGTGTAACATTCACGAAGATGCAAGGTCCCAGGTGCACGCACTTGGCTTGGTTACATCAAGAATGATGGCTGGTTGGTCCATGTGGTGAGGATATGAGTACACAGACCTCAGGTAACAGATAACAGATTGTACTGGATGGAAGGTATCAGCAGGAGTTAGGTGAGGGGAGCAAGGAGTCGAGGAGGGCAGAGTGGAAGAGGTGGGTCTTGAGGAGGGATTTGAAGGTACGAAAGGAGGGGGTGAGGTGGATGTGGGCAGGGAGGGAGTTCCAGACGTGGGGCGCAGCTAGGGAGAAGGGATGAAGGTGGTTAGGGGAGCAGGGGAGGCGTGGGAGGGTGAGAGAAGGGACAGAGGAGGAGCAGATTCATGGACTGGAGTACGGAGGGAAATTAGCGCAGAGAGCAAGGTTGTGAAACGCTTTATAGGTGAAGACTAGGAGCTTGTGCAGCATTCATTCAGGAAGGGGGAGCCAGTGAAGAGAGGAGAGGAGGGGCTGCATGTGGTCAAAACGACGGGCAAGATGGATGACCCTGGCAGCAGAGTTTTGGATGGAGATAAGGGGAGAAAGGGGAGAGAGGGGGAGGCCACTGAGAAGGTTACAGTAATTGAGGCGAGAGATGACCATGGTGTGAACAAGATTTTTGGCAGAGGAGAGAGAGAGAAAAGAGCGACTCTTAGCAATGTTATGGAGGGAGAAGCGACAGGATTTGGCAACAGAGTTGATGTAAGGTTTAAAAGAAAGGGGTGAGTCAAAGATGAAGTCTAAGCTATGGGCTTGGGAGATGGGAAGGATAGTGACCCCGTCAATGAGGATCGGCAGGAAAGAGGGGGTGGGGGAGATAAAGAGTTCAGTTTTAGCCATGTTAAGTTTGAGTTGACGTTAAGATATCCAGGTAGAAATGTCAGAGAGACAGCTAGTGACGCGAGCTTGAATAGATGGAAAGAGAGAGGGAGTAGAGAGAGAGAGTTGTGTCATCAGTGTAGAGGTGATATTGGAAGCCATGGGAGGTAATGAGTTTGCCTAGGGACAGGGTATACATAGAGAAGAGGAGAGGGCCAAGGACAGAACCTTGGGGAACACCAACTGAGAGTGGAAGGGAGGAGGAGTTGGAATTGGCAAGAGACACATTGAAGTAGCGGTCAGAAAGGTAGGAGGAGAACCAGTCGAGGACGGAGCCACGGAAGCCAAGGGAGTGAAGTGAGTTCAGCAACAGTGAATGGTCACCAGTATCAAAGACAGCAGAGAGGTCAAAGAGGACAAGAATGGAGTAGAGACGTTTATGAATTGTAGTTCTGTGTATAGAAAGGACCTAATTCTTCTACTTCCAGTTTTCAAACTGCCTTAACTCTGTCCTTTTGTGCAGAATTGCATTGTATACATATGGTTGTGTAAAGTTGTCTGCACTGACTGTCAACATTTCATCGTATAAAGTGAATACAATGAAAACAACATTGTGAATATAACATTTCATCGTATAAAGTGAATACTTCAAAGCCGAGCTGCCTTAAGAGGCGGTGGTGTGGCCTCTGCTCAAGAAACCATCACTTAACATTGACTCCCTCGCCAGTTATCGGTAGGTCTCTAACCTGCCTTTTTTAGGGAAGGTTATTGAATGGGTTGTGGCTCAGCAGTTGCAGGGGCATTTGGATCTCACCAATTTTCTGGATCCCTCGCAGTCTAGCTTTCGTCTGGGTTATGGCACTGAGACTGCACTTGTGGCTTTGATTGATAATCTCTGCCATGAATTGGGCCAGGGTTGATTGACCCTTTTGATTCTATTAGATCCATCAACTGCTTTTGATACTGTTAATCAGGAGATGTTGGTGACCCACTTGCAGGACCAAGCTGGGATGGGTGGGACTGTTCTTGAATGGTTCCGTTCCTTCCTGGACAGGAGAATGCAGTGAATGGTGCTGGGGAACTGTTTGTCATCTCCCCGGGACCTCTTGTGTGGAGTCCCGCAAGGTTCTATTCTGTCCCCTCTCCTGTTCAACGTGTATATACAGTCACTTGGTGAGGTCATGAGAGGGTTTGATGTTTGGTGTCATCAATATACTGACACCCAACTCTACCTCTCTGTTTCATCTGACACAGACACGGCAGTCTCGGTGCTGACCTGGTGTTTGGCAGCTGTAGAGGACTGGATGAGGGTGAGCCGTCTGAGGCTGAATCCCGACAAGATGGAGGTGATGTTAGTGGGGAGGGCAGGAGGGAGGGGTTGTTTGCCCTCCACTGGTCCCTCAGGTTTGTAATTTGAGAGTGCTTCTGAATTCCCAACTCTGCCTGGATGCCCAGGTCGGGGCTGTGGCGAGGAGCGCGCTTCGCCAGTTACATCTGGTGTGGCGGCTTCAGCCATACGTCTCGGAATCTGACCTGACCACTGTCGTCCATGCTTTCATCACCTCAATACTGGACTATTGTAACATGTTCTACGTGGGGCTACCCATGGTGACGGTTTGGAGACTGCAGCTGGTGCAGAATGCAGTAGCCAGCCTCCTTATGTGGATAGGCCGCTGTGAGCGCATTACACTAGTGCTCCGTTCTCTGCACTGGCTGCGTATAGTCTTCCGGGCCCAATTCAAAGTGTTGGTGCTTACCTATAAGCCCTATATGCCTTGGGCCCTACCTATCTGTGCGACAGCCTGACTCCTTGGGCTCTGGATCGACCCCTGTGGTCAACCAGCAGCGGCTTTCTCGAAGTCCCCCAAGTATATCGGGGGGCAACTATGGAGAGGACGTTTTTGGTGACCGCACCAAGGGTGTGGAACTCCCTTTGGGCAGAGGTCCGTGTGGCCCTGGACCTCTTCTCCTTTCGATGAAAACGTAAGACCTGGCAATTCTGCCAGGCTTTCGGTGAGGGAGATGGGTGAGGGTGGGGGTTGAGAGTGAGGGAGCTGGGGAGTTTTCTTTGTATTTTAGTACTCCACCATATGGATTTTATAACGTTTTACAGTTATATATTTATTTCATTTGTGTTTTTTGTTTTTATATTTTAAATTTTTTATGTTGTTAGCTGCCCTTAGCAGGAGGGGTGGAATATAAATTTATATAATAAATATATACAATTTCTATGCATGTAAAGGACAGAGTTAAGGCAGTTTGAAAAAATGTTCATAGGTGACTTACAATAATAAATAAATGTCCTGTAAAGAAATAATGTGATAAGTTTAGCTAGTGGTAAATAGTAATGAGAATAATTATGTATGGTAATAAATTAAGTGCATATCTTCCGTGAATGCTGATGGTAAATTATGGAATATAGATAGAAAATTTGGAAATAATTTCCAGGCTTTTATTTTTATTGTATGTTAAATGTTTTTTTTAATTGTAATTGTAATTAATTTTCATTTTAAAAAAAAAGTTAGGGAAAAATGTATTTTGTGAAATGGTTTTGAAAAGGAAAGTTTTTTGTCTTGAAAACCGTTCTGCCGTTAACGCTTTTAAAAAAACTTTAGGCTTTTTGTTTGATATAACTTTTCCTTTTTTGGCGGGTTCCTGGATCTGGGCCTTGGATTCAGTTGTTATATACTCTGGGATTTTGAAAATTACTACTTAGGGATGTTTAAGCCAGTCACAATTAAACCATGCAGTAAGTCTGCAGATGTTATTTGAAAAGCTTGCTTTACCTGACAGATGAGAGCAGGGCTTGGGAAGTTGTGGGGGGGGGATGGGAGGAAAAGTGGGGCTTGTGGATGTCCACAAGGTACTTTACTGTTTCCAGGTGGCCATCAAAACGCAGCCCTAAACAGGGTTTAATTTGTCAAAGTAGTGTTGTTGACAGATGATCCATGATTTAATAAAGACTGAATCACCTTCAAATGACCAACAGCAGAAGCTGCCCATATCGGAGGAGCTCCCGCAATGATCTCACCATCAAAATTCACTGAGCCACCAACTTCTGTTGAAGCATAGCAATCTTCCAGAAGATATTCCACCATGTCAAGATGCCCATAATGGGCTGCCATGAGAAGTGGTGTGGCACCATTGTTTTTTTCGGACATTAGCAAACTTTTTTTTTTTTAGTTTTGCTTGCCAGCAATTTGGTGAGGAGTCACAGCTTGCCATCACAAGCTGCATTGAACACTGCTGTCTTTAGATCCCTTTAGTCTGTTCCTCCCTTGAAGGATACACCCCTGCCTTTCTTCAGCATCACAGATAATAAAACCTACTGGAAACAGGGTTCAAAGGGAGTGTCCACACTTAGTAGACTTCTTAGTAGATCTGTGTTACCCTTTTGTACAGACATTAAGATACTAATAAACGGAATTAAGTCAAACAGAAAGCACACAGTGTTTGAGTAGAGATGCAAGTGCTTGGCTTGGCTTGGCGCACAAGGTACTTGACTTAGCGCTTGGCTTGGCACATGCACCCCCAAAGCCACTCCCCGAGACTTTGGGGGCCCTGCTGGCTCCCTCTCACTGGAGCCGCCTTCACAGTGACGCTACTGCTGCTGCGGCCGCCTTCTTGTCTACTGCCTCTTCATCTAGCGCCTCCTCACCTAGCGCCTCCTCCAGGTCCTCCATGACAGGCAACTTCCCACAGCAACCAGCCTTTCACCAAGCAGCCACTCCAGTTCCCAGGTGCAACAGAGATTGTTGCTGCCCAAAACCCCAGTGAGGCAGTTTGGGGTGGGTGTGTGTCGGTTTCAGGCTGGGGAAGCTGCTGGGGAGGTGACCAATGGGAGTGGGGTGTGGGAAGTTGTGCGGGGTGGGGTGGGGGATGGGAGGAGAAGCAGGGCTTGAGGGGTCAGTTTCAGGCTGGGGACATTGAGTGGGTGATCTTCTCCTGGGAAGCAGAGGAGGTGGGCCTGCTGGTCAGGAGCAGTGGCAGGAGCGGAGCCGGAGGAGACAGCTGGTGCTGCAGCAGAGACAGTGAGGAGGCGGCGGCAGCAGCAGCAGCATGGCTGAGCCAGCTGCAGTGGCGAAGAGCTGCCATGCCGGGACTGGGCTAGCTGGTCCATACAGAGTGAATGAATAAAAGTCACACAACTTTCCATACGGAGTGAATGAATGTTATGCAACTTTCCATACCACTGCGCATGCAACAGCTAGCATAACTGAGTTTTTAATGTTTAATAACTTGCTTTTCACTACACCAAGTGCCATCATGTTACAGTGGCACTTGGTGGCCATCTCACATTCCAAGGCTATGAAGTCTGGGGGCTCAACTCATCCAGGGGGAGGAGAGATGGATTGCTCAAAATCCTCCCCATGGAGTGAATGAATAAAAGTCATGCAACTTTTTTTGGAAGGTGGGGAGGAAGCTTTGTTGTCCCTCCCTGGTCCGTTTCATTTCCTCTTACAGGAAACTTTTAAAGAGATCACTGCATTTTATTTGGGTGGAATGGTGTTCTGAAGCGATGGCTGAACTTGGCGGTGGCTTTTGAGGCAAGAGGGTAATTGACATGAAACCGAATAGAGCTAGCTTTCTCTTGCCAGCGGCTCCTGAGTCAAGAGGTAACGGACACAAAACTGACTAGACCTCAAAGTCTTTGTGACAGAGCTGGCTCCTGATAAAGTTATGTGATTTTAAAAAGCGCAGTCATGTAATTTTCCTTATGCTGTTTTTCCTAACAGCACAAATGGTGGTCAGCGGTTGTGCAACCGCACATGCACCAGCCAGCAGAAATGATTTTTTAATGTTTAATAACTCCTTTTTGGCTGCACCAATCATTATCACACTTCTTCAAACTTTGCACTTATGACTGTTCCTGCAATATAAGACATGAGTACATTTTCACAACTGTAGCTCAAGCGGTTTCCACAAAATCAGGGCTTCAGCAGTTCCCTGTTTATAATGGAGAGTGGTTGTGCCTTTAGCTTTCTTGCAACTACTGTTGCAAGAAAACATCTTGCACCTACCACTGCAAGAAAATATCCTTACAACTACCGCTGCAAGAAAATATCCTTACAAGCAGAAGACATATTTATGAATTGCTAGAATTCCCATTGTACAAATGTGTTGCTGATATGTATTTAAAAGAATCCTGTCAGGAGAGTAGTGTTGAAACTGAAATGGAGAATGATACTTGCTGATAACTGAAGAATTTAAGCTAGTCCTTGAATTTCTGCAAATCTTTGCAGTATTATAGATAATTAGAAAACATGACTTTGAAAGTTACTTGAAATGGAGGATTTGTTCTACTGTACTTTGTGTTTTATTAGATGACTTTTCTAATTTTCAGTACGTTGCAAACTTCTCTCTCAATACTGGTTAAAAATCCATTGAATAAACAAATACTATTAAACAATGATAGAAAGTAGAATGTTTGTTCACATAATTAACCTAAGTGAAAGACACAGTCTTTGATCTTTCTTATAGCAAGGTGTTGATGTGTGTTGTTTTAATTATACAGTGTGAATGGTTACACAAGTACTTTAGGTTTTGTGGTGTGCTGTGTATGTAAATACAGCATACACACTTGTGCTGCATAGATACACTGTAAAGGTGAGATCACCTTCTTATAAAGGATGGTTTTAATTTGTCTTGGTGAATCAAGTGGATACTGTATTTGCGGGGGGGGCGGAGGAAAGTGCACTCATGCAGGTTGCTGTCTGCAGTCCAAATTACTGATCAGAGAGTCTTTATACACATCGGTAATGTGCTGTGCAATATAAGCTGAAATATATTCCACAAGGGAGGAAAACGGAATAGGTTACATACGCTGTTCCTAAGTGCAATGAATATAAAACTCCATTACTCACTTTAAGCAGGTGCTTTTTATATGAGGCTTTAAAGAAATATAAAACTGCTGGTGAAATGATTGGTTTGCACAGACACAACTTAACTTCCAGTTCTTTGACCAGATAAAGAAGCTAAAAATATTCCTACAAACATTTTGTTTAATGATTTCAAGGATTAAAGGTTAATATCCTTCTGGGTTAAGAAATTGTCATTCCAGACACTAAATGTACTGTGTTCCTTTAATTACTCAGCTGTCATATTACATTTTATAATGTAAAACAGAAATATTTGTAACTCTTATTACAGTAAAATCCAATTGTTGTGTTAGGGTTTTTTTCTAATTAAACACATTCATTTTTAAAATGTTAAGGAAAGTGGTATGATTTTCACTACAAAGCCAATTTTGCACATGTACAGAAATAATTTGAGTGGATTACAATGATACTGAAGTTGGAGATAAATCACATTTGAATGAAGAGAAATTCTGGCCTACAGAAAATAATAAATTACAGAAAATTTATATCTCATTCAGAACATTCACTTTTCTCAAGGACCTAATTTCAAAGAGAAATGTGTGTGCGTGAGAATCTTTTTTGTGTGGTGTTTTTAAAAAGACAAGAAGCCTCTAAAGAGAAATCTTTGGAAAATCTCCCTTATAAAATAATGCTGGTATAATTTTGGGAGTTCAAACTTTTCCTCATGTAATCAGTGGCATAACTTAACTTTTTTTAAAAAAAAAACCTCAGATATTTTCTGTCTAATCCCTGGTCTCAGCAGCAATTTAGATTGCCACCTTCCTCTGTATTCATTTATCCTCCATGCTCTCTCCTATATATATTTTCAGACTAGTGAGATAAATTTTGAAAACCACATTTGATTAATTCCACAAAAACAGAGAATGTTGCTCAGATTTGCTAAAAATGTGAAAATCTCAAATGGCTCGACCTGGGAGAACACGGCACGTGTGCCCAGTCCCCTCTCACATATCCTAGTTTTCTTACAATGGAGAAATAGTGAGCGGATGCAGCCCCAAGGTTCTGTGGCAGAGAGGAGTGGCTAGATGTGGTGAATGAGAACTTTGGTGGTTCAAGTGAGCTTGGACTGAGCTCCCAGGTAAACTGGGCTTTATAAATGTAGCTTGTGTTCTGGATTAAATGTTCTTATGATTCTGGCTTCAGCAGAATCACGGACCCATCCTACGTAAACTGTGTATTCCTGCTGATCCTACCACTTTCCCTTTCTCTTGTAATTATAACTACTCTGTTGTCAATACTCTATTGTCAAATCTGTTTGTAAAATACACCTGTACATAGATGATCACCCTGATAACAAATGGGAGTCGTTTTGACTATGGCTACTTGCCAACATTACAAAATGTGCCAGTGTTGCCTCCGGGAAAATCTCCAGGAGGCAAACAAGGTGCTGGATTTGCACGTGGACATGTTAACCCACCATGTTTTTGGTGGCAATCTCGCAGAGAATTCAGAGGTGGTACAAGCTGGTAAATCCAGCTCTGCATCCTTATGAGATTGCCACTAAAACTCGGCGAGTTAACATTTAAGTTGCTCAGATTCAGACCTATAGAAAAACGTATGCCTCGGAAACAAAGGACAAATCCAGAGGTCTCGAAGGTCACAACAGGCATGATAAAAGATAGTGTGGAAGCAATTTTAATGCACCAGAGTTGCATGGGCATAATAGTCTTTGTAAGGGACACCATTAAATCTGCCCACTAAAATATTTGAATAAAATAAGGAAAACCTTAATAGTAAAAGTTTATTAAATGAACTAGCTAACTGGCCATGTCGTACAGAAAAAATATTACCATAGTAACAGTATTCCATCAATATACATCAGCATTCACAGCAGAAACAAGAAATATTTGCTCCATTCTGTTAGTTATCTATTTAGCCCATTGCACTCTTGTTTTGGCCGCAGACACAGCAAAAGCGGCAACAGCCCTAGTCACACAATCCCTAGCATCTGTCAGTAAAAAACATAACAATTGAAGAGGTGCCCTCAGTGCCTGATTGGTTAGATGTAGAGTTTGAAATACGAACTCTTAGTATTTCGTATGGATATGATTTCGCTGGATACGAGGTTGCCCATACATTGGGCAAAATATCAAATGTGGTAGATCTTCTATTTCACCGTGCCCACAAATACAAAACCTGTTACGATAACTAATCCTCGCATAGCGGCCATCTCGCACAGCAGTTTTCATTGACTGCACATGCAGATTAAAAAAAGCTTTTCTATGCAGAAGCAAGGCCAAGGAAGAATGGTAATGGGACCTCTGGGGCCTGGCATCCAATACTTGAAACAAGGGGAAGAACCAGAGGCCACTGCCAGACTTCTTGAAACCTGGACATCCAGGTCATCAGTTTGTCTCTTACAAGCCTCTTGGCCTTAGTAAAGGGAAAGGTGGCCATAAATTCCCACAAGAGCCCAATGTCTTTAAGATTACAAATGACACACCCCATCCAAGAAGAGGAGCAATGATGGACCATGGCTAGTTTCTCATTTAAACACAATTGTAAAAGGGAAGCAGGAAGGGAGTGCAAAGTCTTCAGCCAGAATGAAAGAAATAACCATATATGGTTAACCATATACTGATTTAGCCCCAATGTCCAAACGTAACACAGAGGCCGTCCTTCCTGGAGGAGCACGCAGGATCTTTCTTAGCCAAATGTTCTGGATGGCTTCCAAACAGGCACAACCCCACCCCCCAGATTTGAGGCCTATAGCAGAGCTTGGATATTACCTTAGCTTGGAATACTCTATGGGCTGGATAGACCAGTCCACCCACAGTGGTTTAAAAAAACTTCTCCAGACGGTGCATGGAGATAGGTGCAATCTGTCTGGAATAGACCGCATGCGGCACCCGAAAACCTTAATTTAGTAAAAGCAGTTCTCAGAGGAGAGGACAAAAACCTAAATAGGGTTCAGATTCAAAATTGGATTTTAGTACTGACAAATATGGGAGATTTGGGAAACTCTTATCAGTGATAGATCCTCTTGCTGTACAATATCCCAGATTTTCTGCCACACTACCTTTTAAAACTGGAAAACAGAGAGGGTTTTTGGATAATTAACATTAACGCCTAATTTTGTAACGCTCTTTAGGGTTTCTGAGAGCCAAATACAAGGTGTTGAAACCGTAAATATGTATTCTTCCTCTAACATTAGTTTGAGAAGAGGATCTTCTGTTTGGACATGAAGAAAGTGCCAATATATTAGTCTGTACTAAGCAGGAAGATTGCATAAGGAAATCAGACCTAATTCAGGTTTTAACAGAACACCTGGAGTGGTAAAAGGTAAAATAATAAAGATTTCATAAGTAGCTTTGAATCTAACTTGTTACCTGATGTCACACTCCAAGGTTCTGCACCATACATACATTGAGATAAAACCTTTGCTTTAAAAACTTTCAGGGCAGAAGAAACATGATACCGCCCATACTGCTTATAGAATTGCAAAATTCCATGGACGGTCTGGCTAGATTTTATTATCATGGAAGCAATATGGCTATTCCATGACCACAGGCAGAAAACTGGATACCCAAGTAGGAAAAGGAATTAACTTGTTCAATAACATTACTATTCTGTTTGCAGCTGTGGATTAATCTATTTCTTCCACAAAACATAACTTCCATTTTCTGATAATTAATGGTAAGAGATTCCGTCTGAGCATATGTCTCTAGCTTCTTTAAGGCTCTTTTAATCACAATGGGGGTTAGAGATAGAATAACCATACCATCTGCATAAAGTAGCATTGGAAGAATATATGATCTTATTTTTGGAGAATAGTATTTATCAGAAGAATTATTTTTGAGGTCATTAATATAAATATTAAACCAAAAAGAAGCCAAAATACATCCTTGGTTAATTCCTTTGTAATAGTCACACTGCAGACATGTATAACTTACATGACTGCTCTATATTTTCCTTCTGATCTTCCTGTTAACAATTACACATTATTTATGTGGTTTTGGGAGTATCTCGCAAACTTCTGAACATCTCATGTATATTAGTCAACTGTTCAAGTTGATCAGTCTTTCTCTGTCCCACCACCATGTTCGTATATCTCTCCAGCGCTGAGGACATGATATAGCACAATCTGTGGCTGGCGACAGATCAGAAGGTGTTCCATGGTGTGTACCTTGCCAGTGTCACAAAAATCCATGTCATGTAGGGAGCTCAACTTTGTCCTTGCCAGAAGTTGTTCAGCAACATCCACATGCATATGTCCTCGCCAAAAGTATCTAGACATGTCTACTACATTTGCAGTTCAGTTGCTGCTGGAGATGTTTCCAAAGTTTTTTTGTGATATAGACAGCTAGCTAGTTATGGCAGCTTGGGCTGAAAACAAAAGAGACGGGGGCAAGCCGTATGCTCTGGCCACCTCCAGGAATGGTCACAGCAGCTGCAACTGTTTGGGTTGGCAGGAAGGTCATTTCAAACAAGCAGCCACCCTGGGGAGGGGGAGGGGGCTGCCGTCACAAGTCACGCAAAACCATGGGTTGGCTAATGAGCCATCCATATGGGAAAGGACTCCTAGACCCCTGCAGCCCAGCAGGATCAGGCCCCCAGGAAGAGTTGCCAGTGCCACTAAACAGATGGGGGGGGGGCACAGTGTGCTCACCCGGCCTGCCAAACAGCTGATTGGGGGGGCAGAGGAGCTTGCTCACCCCTCCCCATCAGCTATTTGGTGCGTGCATCTGAGTCAGGTGAACGTGCTCCTCCAAGCCCCACCCCCAATCACCTGTTTGGCAGCCGGAGTGAAGACGTTTCTCCAGGCCCAATCCTCAGACCTCGCCTCACAGTGGGGCTGGGCAGGTCTAACAGGAAGACGCATTTTTTATGTGTTATTGTTTTACTTGTTGTGAGCTGCCCTGGGATGCCCTAGGCATGGGGGGGCGGCCAATATAAATAAATAAATAAATAAATAAATAAATGTTAGCCCGGATTAGCCCAGCTTGGTGAACCTTAACCCGCGCTGTGTTGCTGATCTTCCTTGGGCAATGTATCCCATAGCAGCAATCCACCTACCCAGAGGAAGAATTGGACGAACATTGGCAGCCACCAAACTGCTGAGCAGGTGAATCGCTGGGTACCTTGGGTTACTGTCTCACTTGTTTTCATGCTTGGCTATAAAGTGGGTGTCGGGTCTTCAGTCTACTGTGACCTTGCCATTCTGTTTGTCTGTTCTCCGGATATCTGGTGAGGCTATTCTGGCAAGCACGTATAGACTGTTCACATTTGTTGGTTTTAAGCATCCAGTGATACCCCAGCAACTTTTTTTTCAATATAGGATTCAGTTTTTTTAGTGTGATTTGATCTCCCCCAGACTGTGTATGCATATTTTGCTGCTGAATAATACAGTACAAGTGCAGTAGTTCACAAAGTTGCTGAGCTAACTCCCCATTTCAAGCATACATTTTTCTAAGTATGTTGTTGTAGGAGCTAATTTTACATTTAGTTTGTTGTGTGTGTGTTTTAAAGGACACTATGCGGTCCAGGGTTACTCCAAGATAGACAAGGTTCCAGCAGTAGGTGGGTGCTATGCCGTCCCAGGTAATATTAAACTGTCACTTAGCCTCACGATTCTAAAGATGAAAGAGACTTACTTGTTTCTTCGCTGAGTTTGCAAGGAGCTGGATTTTAGGATGATAATCTGAGAGTCCCAACAATGCTGAAGTTAGTGTGACCTCAATTTTGCTGAAGTCCTTAGCTTGAACAATGACGCTCAGATCATCAGCATAGATGAAACTTCTTGTGCCAGGGTAGATTGGCTGGTTGTTTATGTAAATGTCAGTGAGCTGCTGCCAGAACCCTCCCTTGTGGAAGACTATGATTCTGTCATTGCCATTGACTTCACTTTCTGTGTAATTAGACATAGAATGATTGATTCTCCAAAAAGTGAGTGTATTAACGGAATAATATGATAATCTTATGTCATATATACTATAATCAGCAGATTCTGATGGTTCACAGTGCCATATGCCACTAACTGGTCAACAAATGTGATGCTTGCATCCAAGCTTTGCTCATACCCATCTTCAAGATAGCAGGAGCATTCAAATTGTGGCCCGTCAGAACCTAGAATCTGCAAGTCCTGCTGCCCTTCTCTGAACCTTTTCTAATTCTATTATCTCTTTCCTGAGATGGAGCAATCAGAAGGAACTGAACACAATATTCAAGGTTGGGTCATACCAAAGATTTATACAGCAGCATTTTGATATTTTTCCTTTTATTTCTATTCCTTTCTCAAGAATGCCTACCATTCGGTTTGCTTTTTTGTCTGCTGTCCCACACTGAGCTGATGGAACTGTTCACAATGACTCTCAAGATCCTTCTCCTGAGTGGTTACACCCAGATCAGAACATAGCATTGTGTATATAAAGTGAGGGTTGTTTTCCCTACGTGCATCACCTTGCACTTACAACATTGAACTTCATTTGCCATTTTATTGCCCATTCACCTAGTCATGCAAGATCCCTCTGTTGTTACTCACAGACTTCCTGGGTCTTAACTATCTTGAATAATTTGGTGTCATCTGCAAATGTAGCCACCTCACTCTTTACCCCATTTTACAGATCATTAATGAATATGTTAAACAATACTGACCCTTGAGGCATCCCACTGTTTTTTACCTCTCTCCAACTTGAAAAATGACCATTTATTCCTACCTGTTCTCTCCCCCCCCAAAATATCTTTTAACCAGCTACCAATCCATGACAGGACTCTTCCTCTTATCTCATGACTAATAGTTTGCTCAGGAGTCTCTGGTGAGGAACTTTGTCAAAAGTTTATCCAAATATACTATATCAACTGAATCACCCCTGTCCACATGCTTGTTAACAATCTCATAAAATTCTAATAGATTAATGAGGCATGACTTCAGTTTGCTAAAGCCATGCTTGTTTTTACCCATCAAATCATGCTTATCAATATGCCTAATAATAAGAATGGTCCTCACCAGTTTGCCCAGGACTGATGTCAGACTTACCGATCTGTAGTTTCCAGGGTCATCTCTGGAGCCCTTCTTAAAAATTGGGGTTACATTTGCTAGCCTCCAATCCTCTGGCCCAGAGGAGAATGTTAGTGAAAGGTTACTGTGGCAGAATAGAGCCACAGAGGGCTGGGAACCTTTTGAGACAGCTTGTGGCTGCATAGGGGGCTGTGCGAGTAAAGCTGGAGGTTCTAGACCAGCAGGAGGATCGTGCCTTAATTGGGCAGGCACCTGCAGAAGGGTGTGGCACAAGCAAGGTCTGGGAGAGGCAGTTTTGGAGAACTGCAGAGGGCAGCTCAGTGTAAGAAGGCTGCTGTGAGAGCAACCTTGCTCCCCCTACCTCTCTGCGCTAATTTCCCTTCGTACTTCAGTCTGTGAACTCCGCTCCTCCTCTGTCCCCTCTCGCCCTCCCCTGCTCCCCTAACTGCCTTCTCCCTAGCTGCCCCCCATGCCTGTAACTCCCTCCCTGCCCACATCCACCTCGCCCTCTCCCTTCGTACCTTCAAATCCCTCCTCAAGACCCACCTCTTCTGCTCTGCCCTCCCTGACTCCTTACCTGACTCCTGCTGATACCTTCCATCCAGTACAATGTGTTACCTGAGGTCTGTGTACTCATATCCTCACCATATGGACCAACCAGCCATCATTCTTGATGCAACCAAACCAAGTGCGTGCACCTGGGACCTTGCATCTTCATGAATGTTACACTCCTTGTCTCTCCCTCTGTTCCCCTTCCTTCGTCTCCCCCCCGTCTCTCAGATTGTAAGTCCTAGGGCAGGGACCATGTCTATTCAATTACTTTGTAAAGTGCCAGGTACATTGCGGGCACTATATAAATAATAATAATAATAATAATAAATTAAATAATAATAATAATTAACTAAAGGGAGAGCTCTGCCAGAAGCAAGGCACAAGGGGTTTGGAGCCTGACTAAGAACACTGGAGTGAGAGGTAGGAGTTTAGGGAGGAGTTCTACCACCAAGCAGGCTCAGAGGAGTTGCCTGGACCAAGGGCTTGCAGAGTGCAGAAGGTGTTGCCTGGATGGAGCCCTAGAAATTAGAGAGGCTGCCGAAGGGCTGCCACTTTGTGAGAAGCAACTGGAAGTTGCCTGAATGGGGAAGACTGGGAGCCTGTTGGGTGCGTTACAAAGCAGACGGGCTGCTTGACCCCAGATAGAGATGACGTAACTACGGGGCTTGCTGAGGAAATAGAGCCCAGGCTGGGAGCCTGTTAAAGGGACTACAAGCAGATGGACTGCTTGGAAGAGACTAAGAATAAACGAAAGGAGTTTGGGGCTAATTCCTGATTGAGACTGCTGCTTGGGCCCCGATCCTGACAAGACTCATGGTGGGCAAGCGGCTAGGGTTGCCATACCTCCCCTTTAATCCTGGCTGCTTATGTAAAATACATGGTACAGGGCTGCATTGGAAGTAGTTTCTCTGCCAATGTCTGTGCTCATTTGGAGTCCTTTTCCATTGGTTGAAGGCTCTGATAGCCTCCTTAATTTGATCATTTCGCCATGCAGGCATTTGCTTTTTTGGACTTATGAAATACATTAAATCTGGGCATCTAAGGTGGTAGCTTTCAATAGTCTCCATGCCTCTTGCAGGTCTTTGACCCTGATGACTTTCCATTTCAGTTTACCCTTAATTACTTCGTAATCTTTGCATACTTCAGCTTCTTGAAGTTAAACACCCGTGTGGCAGACTTATTCAGTAATCACTCGCCTATTAGTATGTTGAATTTAATTACATTATTATCACTATTAGCAAGTGACTCTGCCACTGTTACCCCTTCCACTAGGCCCTCTGCTCTGGTTAGGACAAGATGTAAAATATACTCTGTTATTGGAAGGTTTTTTTTTTATTTTTATTTTTTATTATTTTATACAAATTATAGCATCAACTTTAGTCATTCACCTTTATTATTGGACCTAGGTTACAGGATTGGTCCAACTGTTGAAAATAAACGCTAACTACTTACAATAACCAATGGTGACCCCTCGCTTTGGCGTTGGGGGCACTGACCTACAGCAGCCCCCAGCGCCAAAGCACCTGTGCTCAGCACCATTCCAGATGCACGCAGGCCCCCAGCGCTGGCCCCCAGCGCCGGCCCAGCACCATTCTGGATGTGCGGGGGCCAGCGCTGGGGGCCCATGCACATCCGGAATGGTGCTGGGCCGGTGCTGGGGGCTTTTGAGTCCCGGCATCTCTTCAGTGCATATGTGCCAGCCGGGGAGACTTCCCGGGCTGACACGCATGCTCTGAAGAGATGCAGGGGGGAGGCTTTTCTGTAGGTCGGCACTGTTGCCGACCTACAGAAAAGCTGCATGCACAGCTTGGGGGGGGGGCGTGGCCAGCTTGGGCAATGGGTTCTAATGGAGCCCATAGCCCAAGCTATTTCAGTTGCCTAGAGGGGCAGCTCAAAGCCACCCCTCTAGGCTCCACTGCGGCTGCGCCAGGCCAGGCACAAAATTTGCGGGTTGGCAGGGTCTCTCAGACCTCGCTCACTCGCTCCCGGCAGCCGCCACACATGTTCCTGCTGCAGTGCGAGTAGGTAGGTAGGGTGGTCTGGACTGGGGGGTTTGGTCAGGGGAGTGGGGGGACGTGGGGCCCCATATCCCCCCCGCTGTGCCCCAGACACAGGGACATGTTGGGTGGTGGGTGGGGTGACACATGATGGGGGTGGGGGCACATGGGGGAGACA
>QEPC01007203.1:1710725-1756995 GCA_003113815.1 Sphenodon punctatus
TGGGCTATATTGGCTCGGGGCCAGGGGCCCACGGCACGGTGTAGCACAACCTCCTCTACCCACAGGGCAACCCCAGCAGCCAGCTGCCCCTGGTCCGCAGGCACAGGGAGGACCTGGCGGAGGATATAGTCCGGACAGCGGAGGAACAAGGGGAGAGAATGATCGCGGCCGTGGGCCGGATGGAGGCGGCCATCGAGCGGTCCATGGAGTGGGCAGAGGGGCGGGACAGGAGGCTCCAGGCCGAGGTGCGCCTGCAGCGGGAGCACAGCAGGCAGGAGGAGCTGCTTGGGGGGGACATAAATGCCATGTTGCAGGAGCACTAGAACAAGATGGACAGGTCCCACGATATCGGGACCTCATTGCTCCTGCACGCCGGCACAATGTGTGCCTATGTCATGTCGGGCGGCCCCCCGGGCACCCTGGCAGCCCAGGCACCCATGGCAGGCCCCTCGGCGAACCTGCTCCCTGGCCTGCCCCCCCTGCCGCCCCCACGCCCTCGGGTCGTGCATTTGCCTCCCTGTGCCCGCTGGCCCCCGGAGGGTGCAGCTGCCAGGGGGGGCCCCCGGGCCTGGCCCCCCTGACCACCCTATCAGGGCCACCCCAACCGGAACAGGAGGCAGCCCGGGACACGTCTAGCAGCACTGACAGCGGGGGGGAGGTGAGCTCTATGAGCTCTACGGCCCAGACTGGGCACGCACGGGGACGTCCCAGGGGACGGCGGGGACGGGGGGGGAGGGGGAGGGCTGTGTAGGGGGGGCAGAGGTGGTGTCAGGGCACAACCGGTTATGAGGGAATGGGTGTCAATGTACACATGGGTGATATTAAAGGTGTTTATGATACACTGGCTCCTGGTCCAGTATGTGGGAGAAAGGGGGTGGGGCAACCACGGCCGTGCAGGGACCGGTCAGAGGAACCCCAGGGGGTGGCCCGGAGCGGTGGGCACCCCCCCTTGCATGGGCGCTGTCCTCCGCACGCTCCTTGTGCAGCTGGAAGCGATCTGACAACAACAACCCCCCCCGAGTGTTTGAGGCACCGTGACCTTGGAGTGCAGATTAGTTGGTATGTGAGAGCTATTGTGTTGTGTAGCTGTGCTGGGTCCGCACCCCACGCCTTGCTCTGTTGTGCTACAATGTTGCGGCCCGTGGCCGCTTTCCCTGTCGTTGGGATCCCCCGGGAGGCCCCTCGGCCCCGGAAGGTGTGTGAGGCCCCCAGAGCTCTGTGCTATTCTCCCCAGGCGGTTGGACCATGGCTGCCTGTCCATCCACGGGGCTCCCGCTTCCTGTCCCCCATGGGGCCCCCCGTATCTGGACCTACACCGAGACCATGTCCCTATGTGACCTGTGGTGTAGCCCTGCCGTGCAGCTGCTTCTGGGCAGGCCGGACAGCCGCTCATCCGCCTTCGCGAGCTTGAGCTCCGGACTCCGCTACCTCGGCTAAGAAGCGAGCGCACGAGATTGCCGGCTACATGCCAAGACCCTGGGGCTGGTCCGCTTCCCTGATGGGCGCGTCCTGGTGAATAGGAGTTTGCATGTGCCCTGGTCCGGGTCTGAGACCGTGAGTGCGCTGTGGGTGTGCAGCCTGGCAGCCTACTCGCAGTGCCTTGCATAGGGGGGCCCTGCCTTGGCCATGTCCTACTTTGGCAGTGTTCACGGGGCGTGTGGGTACCAGCGCACACGTGTGGCGGTGTATCACCGGCTTCTAGGGCTGGGGCATCTTCACTGGCCCCCTGCTGCTGCCTGCTGTGTAACGGAGCCTTCCGCGGCGGAGATGTCGGCACTGGCACGGGTATGGTCCCGTCCTGATGTCCAGTTGGGGCTCTCTGTGCATGACCCCTTCGAGGCTTACTACCTGATCGCCCACCACATGTACAAGCTGGGATACAGCCGGGGCATGATCCATTGGCCCCACCTGGTTCATCGGACCGGGCACCCTGGGCCTGGGCCCGGAGCTGCCCCCAGCGGCTGCCTGTGAGCCCCTGGGTACCTCCCTGGCCCCCTTGTGTCCTGGGTCGTGTGGGCTTCGGGACCTGCCCGTGGGCCTGACCCCGGTGCCTGCCACCAGCCTGCTGTCTCTGCCTTGCTGCCGAGACGCCTGCTTCCTTGTGTGCTGCTGCCCTGGCTGTGTAACTGGGCCCCCTGTGGGCCGCTCTTCTCCCTCCTGGGTTGCTTGTGTGCCCCAGGGGTCCAGGGCCCCAGGACTGCCCCTCCCGACCTCCTTCACTGATGGGGCCACCCATACTTGGACCTGCTGTGCTGGACTGCCTCTCCTGGCTGCCGTCCATTTGCCCCTCGGTGGGATGCCTTGACTGCATGTGCCTCCTGGACCCTTCCCAGCCGGCTCGCTGTGACATATGGCCTCCTGCTGTGACATTCTCCCGAGCTGCAGGGTCCCCCCCCCCTTCCGGGACTGTGTGTTTGCTGTGGGGGTGCCCGTGTGAACTGTTCTGCTGTGGGGTGGGGTGTACCTGGTGGCGGTGTCCTGCCGTGCCCCTGTGCCCGTTCCTCCCCTCTTCCCGGTCCCGCAGCCCAGTCCCCCCCCCGGTGCCCGGCATGCCTTGCGTGGTGTCGAGTCGCCCGTGTCCCCCCCTTCCCTGTCTTCACTGTCGTGTGTGTGTGTGTGTGTGTGTGTGTGTGTGTGTGTGTGTGTGTGTCTGCCTGCCTGCTGTGCGTTGTACCTGTCCGGCTGCTCTCCCTCTCCCCCCTCCCTTCCCGTTTCCCTTGTGTGGGTGTTCCCTTTAGTGCCTTTTGGCTTCGTTTGCCCTCAGGCGGCCATGTCTGTGTCCCNTTACCATGGCTGGGAATCGGCGTAATGTCTGTTGCACTGCCCCGGTCCCATCCGTGGTCCCGGTCCCGTCACGTCTGTTCGGGGCTTTTATTGGCCCCGGGGGGTGGTTGTTTTGTTCACCCCCACCTGGAATCCACTGTGGTGGATTCAACCCCGCCAGCCCGTAACGTCTGAAATCACCCTTTGATAGCCAGAGCATGAGAAATATCTAAAAGATTAATATTACAACAGTAGAAACTCCAAACTTGCTCAGATATAGGACAATGATTCTGTGACTTGGTGAGCATAGGAAGTATTGAATTAATAACTTTTTATAAAAATATTATACATCTTATAAAAATAAACTTGTAGATATTTTATTTAGATTTCTCTCAATATTGGGATAAATATCTGACAATTTATTAAGTGCCTGATAAGGGACCTTACTTCCCCAAATTCTTTCCTTTTACCTCAACTTGTTCTCAACTTGAGTTTCTCCCATTTCACCACATCTTTTTAGGGCACAAAGATAATTAGGGGAATATTTTCCATCACCTTCAAAAAAGATATAGTACTCTTGGACTTATTTTGCTTGAACATAGGAAGACCAAGTTGCTGAATGTCATGCTTTCCTGGAGAGTAGAGATTTGGTTTTTTACCATTTATGTGCTGCTGCAGAGCTTCCCAAACAGGTTCAGGCCCCAAGTGGAGTGTCTCCATTTGTGGATGGGAGTGTGGTTCCAATCGATATTTGATAAACACAGGCCTGTGTGCTGGTCATAAATATATTTGTTCAAACGTATACCCTGCCCTTCCCCTTAGGCACGTTTGAATGAGAGCAAGAGGTTTTGATAAGTGTCTGTCTTACAAATAAGAGTGTGTGGCTGAGCATGCACTGGGCTGCTTTGCAGTGGCAGAGAATCTTATTTGTAACTATTAAGACTGGCCAAGTAGAACTGACCGTGTCTATTTTATTACTTTGTAAAGTGCCAGGTACACTGCTGGCACTATATAAATGTTTGTTAATAATAATAATAACTGAATCTATCTGGGCAAGGGGTGTTCTTTCCTCCCAACACATGGGCCTGTATTTGGCATATGTTTGTTACTATCTTGGGGGGGGGAGGGGGTGTCACAAGATTAGAGCCCTGCACAATTCCCTGAGCCCAGTCCTGACCCACGTGGGTCACTCTTGACCTGGTTCTGGACTGTAATGGGAGCACCTACCCCCACAAAGCACCTTAATGCCACAGCACGCCACAGAAGTGGGGGGCATGTCAGGAAAAGGGTGGGGAATGTCTTAACTCCGCCTCTTTGCTGATGTGCTCTCCACCACTTTTGGAGACTCATGACTTCACTGTGCTCTGTGGGAGCAGGAGGCATGTTAGGAAAAGGACAGGGTTAAGGCATTCCCCTGCCCTTTACTTAAAGTGATGTTACGACATTATGCAGGAGCAGTGCCTTTTTACCAGGGAGCTTGACCCTGACCTGATTCCAAAGGGCTTGAATGGGGAGGGCAGTTGAGCCTGACTGGAGCTGCTTGCTCCAGTATGTATGCTAGGATTATATTTTTATTATCTCTCCCCACCCCCTGATTTTTACCCCGCCATTTCCGAAGGGCTCAGGGCAGGTTACAAATGTAGAAAACTGCATATAAAACATATAAAACTTCAAAGAACAAAAACACCAAAAACAAATCCCAACCTCCCCAACAAATGTTTCCCTCACCCCTCTCCAACCCTACCCTACTCCATCTTCACCCCAAAACCCCTCTCTCAGCCCCACTGAAAACCTCCCATCCAGCCCCTATCCCTCCCTACTGAACGCTTTTTTAAAACAAAAATGTTTTGCAATGCCTCCAGAAGATGTTTAGCTCCGGGCTCAGACAAACCTCCGGTGGATAGGGAATTCCACAAAACTGGATCAGTGACTGAGAATGCTCTTCTGCACACCCCCATCCTACAGACAAGAGTAGCAAATAGAACCTGCAAAAGGGCACTCCCAGACAATTGCAGGGGTTGCAATGGAACATGGTAGGTCTGGTTGGCCTTCAGATATGTGGGACCTAGTCTGTTTCGGGCTTTAAAGGTCAACAGCAGCACTTTGAATTGTACCTGGAAGACTAGGCAGCCAGTGCAGATTTCAGAGCACTGGTATAATGTGCTCCCTATGACTCGTCCCTGAAAGGAGCTGAGCCACCACGTTCTGCACCAGTTGCAGCTTCTGAACAATCATCAAGAGCAGCCCCACATAGAGTGCATTGCAGTAATCTAGTCTCAAGGTGATGAAAGCATGGATGACAGTGGCCAAATCTTAGTCAGAAAGAAAAGGCCACAGCCTGCTCACCAGATGGAATTGGTGAAAAGTGCTCCTGGCCACTGCTGCAACCTGAAGATCCAGGTGCAGCAAAGAATCCAGAAGCACTCCAAGATGGTTAACCTGACTGACTAGAGGAGGTTTGGCTCTATCAGTAGTAGGAGTCCCAGTCCCCTCCAAGTCACAAGGCTGGCCAACCATCATCACTTAAGTCTTGTCAGGATTCAGTTTCAATTTGCTCACCCTCATCCAGTCCCCAACTGCAGCCAGGTAAGCTCCGAGACTGCAGGACCTTGGTTGGATGAAAAGAAGAGGTAGAGTTAGGTGTCATAAGCATATTGATGACACTTCACCCCAAACCTCCAAATATTCTTGCCCAGCAGCCTCAAATACACATTGAACAGATGGGAGACAGAATAGAACCCTGCAGGACCCCGGTTACAAGGAAATTATGAACATTCACCTGTCACCAGCCGCTGAGACCTCCTCATTGGGAAGGAATAGAACCATTCAGGAGCAGCCCTGTGCACACCTGCCAGGTCCCACAGTTGTGTCAAACTGTATCAAAGGCTGCTGAAGGATCTAACAAACTCAACAGGGTAGGATTTCCCTATGAATCTCTATGCGCAGATCAGCAACCAAAGCCACAAGCGCAGTCTCCATGTCATACCCAGGATGAAAATTCGACTGAAATTGGTCCAGGAATCCGATAGCATCGAGTGATTCTGGAGCTGCTGGGCAATCACCCATCCAATAACCTTCCCTAGTAAAAAAAGGTTAGAGGCAGGCTAATAGCTGGCTGTGGAGTCAGTGTCCAAAAATGGTTTCTTAAGCAGGTGCCGGACAACCACCATTTTAAGGGCATCCAACACCCTGCTGTCCCAAAAGAGTCCGTAGACAACGCCAGCCAGCAACAGCCCCAATGTCACTTGGCTGGCTTTCACCAGCCAAGACTGGCAAGGATCTAATTCACAACTGCCCCAATTGCCCCAACCACTGCACTATAATGACTCATTTTACTTCTTCCAGAGGTATCTTTTATTTATATGTATAGTAATAGAATTATACCAATTGAAAATCAAGTTCCGTTTAGTATTCTGTATCGTCTCTAATTCTTATCCTCCTAATTCTTATTCTGTATCTGTCTGTAATCCAGTATTCTCCTTTCCTCACTTGGGCTTTTATCATAACCGTAGCTAATTGCCTTTCTCCAGAGTCCTGATTCCTCATTTCAGTTATGCAGAAGAATCTCACTAAAACCTTGATACAACAATGCAGCGGTGGCACCTAGGTATGTGCTTAGCTTTCACATGATGAGGAGATGCACTGAAGTGAATAGCATTACTCTTATGCTGAAAGATAAATATCTTGCTGGCAAGATCTTGGATGTTGTCTGTCCTGTGCAGAGACCTTCTGATGGGGGAAAGCAAGGATGCTTTGTGATCATCTGACTAAACACTGTATCATATGTGTATGTACAAGGGGCCAAAATTCAGGAGTCTCAGATAACATAGTATTTTGTAACTTTCATTGTTTGACTTTGCAACCTTAAAGTTCATTTTAATACATTTTTTGAGGGAGAAGGAGGGGGACTTCAAATTGAAAATTCAGTTTAAAAGTGTTAGGCCACCTTAACTGTAGATGGCGTTATTGATTGTGTAACACAAAGATGGGGAACATCCTGGTATTGGGCCAAAATTGGCCCACACCTGTTTTTTAGTTGGCACCTTTCCAAACCCTGGATCTGGCTCATGGATCCAGTCTCTACCCTCAAGCAATGAAAGAATGAGTTCCAGGGAAGAGAATAGAGATGAAGGTATACACTCACGGATTGGGGATGGATGCATGGTACAGATTTAGGATCTGGGCTGTCCTTTCTCTGTCCTGAGTACTCAGCTTGAACTCCCTTGCTTCCAAATCCTATCTGGCCTCTGGAGTTTTTACTAATTTTCAAGGTGTACCATTGGAGGGAAAAGACCCTTTTCATTGTTGGTGTTATGCCGTAACTGATCATAGTGGAAATGTTAGTATAACTTACTTTTTAGTTTGTTACATAATACAATAACAATAAGTTTATTAGGCATCAGCTTTCGCCATAGCCAATAAAGTATAGACAAGGATAAGCAATAAAATATGATATACACAATAAAAGGAGAGGATCTCCAACAAGGAGTACAGAAAAAAACAAAAAACAAACAAAAAAATAAGCGGGGCAGAGTCAAGAGGAGAGGAGAACTAAGAAATTGTGCTGCTACGGATCCTGACTGCGAAGCAATTGCCTTTATGGTAACTTCATCCTGATCCGCTAGCAATAGTACAATTTTCTGGAGAGTTGGAAGATGTTCCCTCCCCATCAAGATTGGGACAAGCCATGTTTGCCTTAACTCCTCATAGAGGGGACAGTCAAAGAGGAGATGTTTTAAATCCTCTACTACCAAGTTCTCACATGGGCACAACCTATTCTCCTAAGGGACATTAGAGTATCTTCCTTGAACAATGGCAGAGTCAAACAGTTGGAAATGGTGGTTTGTTACATAATACAGAGGATTTTAAGGCACTCCATATAATTATATAGGCCTTAATGAATATGCTGCAATATCCAGGTATAATAATGTGGAGTACACACCAAACTAAAGACTTAATTCTGATTTAAATTTTTTTTTTTAAAAAAAAATCATTTTACGAGTGTTTTGGAGATACTTTTGGTAAAAGTATCTAAATGCAAATGTCTGAGAACTCATGTAAAGAAAGTAATGGTTTATATTTTAGTGATTTAAAATATATGTATTTTTTCAGTTGCCTTAACATACCCTCAGTCACGTAAGTATGCTTTATTTTTTTATTTTTTTTAAGTGTTGTTTTTTTAACCTGATGGATTATAAAATCTTATTTTTAAAATATTGATATTAGCAGAAATTTTCTTAGGTATTCAGAGAAACAAGTCTGAATAATTAACATAAGGCTTGCATAATGACTAAATTGCTCATCAAATTTAGCTTTTCAATTTCTCTCTCTTCTGTACTTAAGAGAGAGAGAGAGAGAAAGAAATTAACTTTCCCTCTTCCCATGTTTCCAACAGGTGTCTAAACTCACTCCCCCTCCCTTTCCCCCTCCCCCCTTTTCTTTTTTTACAATTTGTGAATAAATGTAGGTCTCCTGAAGCTGGAGGCCTATGGAAATAATGGTGATGGCTTGAGCCCAGTGTAATGTGGGTGGGGGGCGGGGGGGTGTTGTGTAAGCTTCCCCAGGCAACTTTGCCAATAGGCCTCAGTCCTGACCTGCAACATCCCCTGCTGTTACCATTCTAGGCCTTTCTTCAGAAGAGACTGCCAGTAGTGCTGAGTTGTGCCAAACTTTGTTAGGTTTCTTGTGTGCAAAATGGAGACTAAGAAGAGACCACCAAACTTATTTCCACTTGTGACCTAAGGCAAAGTTTGAACTCTGGTTTCCGTAAAGAGATGGAGAGTGCCGTTACCTGCTGTGTCGCTCAGCTGCATGTATTTAATTTTTATTTTGCTACTGAATGAAATGTTGTTTTCGAAGTGTCAGCCGAGAATAGTTTGAGTGAATTTAAGACCCTGACATTAAAGGATTACAATAAAGCAGCTGATATAGAAAAGCTAAAGTGGTACTCCTTGGTTGTAAAATGAAAAGAGTTTGTGTGCGTGTGTGTGTGTTATTTTAATCTTTTAAGATGTGCCTTATGTGTTTTCCTGTGTGAATATATGTGAAAACAGGTTTGTATAAATATTGTATGCATTATTATTTGAGAGGTCATAAAAATGACATATACAGTAGAGATTCTCACTTCAAACTCCACAGGTATCAATCACAACAAAAATGAAAAAAGAATATCTGAAGCAGATAATTAAAGAATAATTAAGTTTAAATGCCTTGGTGAAGGAATATAAAAATATTTAAATTCTACAGGCTAGTACATTTGCAGTTTTCTTTTATTAGGTGTGAAATCTAAGAATCCCCTGCCAACTCTTGAGGGCTCAATCCAGAACATTGAATTGAAGTACTGCAGCACATCATTGGTCAAATGTGCCTCTGGGACCGTGGGGGCAATAAAAATTTGTGCCAAAGCCCCAGGTATGTGCAGCTGGACCATGTAAAAGTTTATTGCCTGTGTAGGAGAATTGGCCTTGCTTTTTACAAGGAGAGTTAGTGAAACAAGAATTTACTCATTGTTCCTATGAATCAGAGGGAGGATTTTTGTAATTTATTTCTTAAATTGTGCCAGGATGATAAAGGATGGCATAGTCTTTCTTTTGACAATAAATAAAATAATGTACTATAAATGAACTAGTTATATATATTTTTTTCAAAAATAAGAATGGATAACATTTGAGAAATAGCCGAATATTGTGGAGGTTGCTATGAAAGCTGGACTTCCACATGCTATAATACAAAAATGTTTTGCCCCTATTTACTGTATAATTATGATAGAATATTATGTGATTTGCTAAAAAGAAAGTATATAAATGTTGGTTTTCTGGCTTTGAATCAAACTTGATCCATGCTATATACACAGTGCCAACAGTTTGTCGTAGCAACAGCTGCAGTTCTGTCTTTTGCTGTATTGTCAAATAAGATACAGAAGTTAAATTTCAGTTGTTAGTTATTTAAAGAGTCTATGACTTGTAACAATTTTTATTGCTTCTTATGAAAAAACAACAGTGCATACATTTCATGCAAAGAAGTGTTGAGATCTTTTATATATAGTCAAATATAGTGAAATGTCATTTAAGAGATTGCATTGACAGAATCTTGGATGGCAATTTTGCAAATTATTGAGAACTGATTAGTTTATCTAGGAAACATTGTTTTATATCAATGTTTTATATCTTTGTTTTATATTACAAAAAATTTTGCAAAATGAGGAATTTTTTGAGTACTAGAGAGTTATATATTTAATTGCTGTTTTGTTGAAACTAGTACGTATGTATGTATCGAAACATTGTTACTTTTTTGTAATGAAAGATAAGAAATTTGAATTATCTTTAGGTGATGGTGGAAAAGAGAAGCTGATTCCTTTAATTCAAGGCCCTTCTGATACCAGGGACCTACACAGCAGTAAATGGCTCAATGAAAGTAGAAAGCCCGAGTCTCTCTTAGCTCCGGATTTGGTAGCCTTTACAATTCAAGTTCCACAGCATATGGACTACTGCAATAATTCAGGTAAGTGCAAAACTCTTGTTAACTGCTATCACATTACATTTTCATATCTAATGCAGTTTTCAAAATGAGCGCTTGATATAAAATATACCGTGTCAAGTATCTTATTTCACATACTGTATGTACTATAACTTTACTAGCTCATTCTAAACTCTAAAACCAAAATTCAGTATTGTGATTTAGCTTCTATTAAGGTTTGCTTAACTGAACTTGTTTTTCATCTTAAGTCACTTATAAAATGTCTTCTGTCTGCATGTTCCCCTCTTCCCCCTGCAAAATTCATGTTGTGGAAGGTAGTTTTATTCCAGATTCCTATTTACTGATGTATTTCTTTACAAAGCAGCAGGACAGTTGCTGTAGTGGTATATTGGCTTCAGGAAAGCTTATAAAAAACCTCTGTCATATTATTATTCTTTAGCATTTGTATAGCGCCAGCTGTGTACCTGGAGGAACAACATTTGTAGTATAATATGAACATTTGAAATCCAGTCAGGAGCATTGAGTGATGCCTTGGAAAGCAGGTACTTAGCTGTGGAGCGGAAATGGGAAGGGGTCAGTGATGTTTTAAAAACAACACCACCAAAACCAAAATTTTGCCGTCCTATGTAGGGCTGAAACTTGTTCTCCTGATTCTTGCATTTCTCGGCAAGAATCATGGTTCTTGGCTGGTTTTGGTAACCAACAACGAGTCAAGAATCAGCAGTGTCTTGGCTGCATTCTCGTTGAGAAACAAGAGTGAGGGGGAGAAAGATTGTGCAAATGGCTGGCAGGGTCACCAAAGTGGCACCAGCAGGGTCACTGCCATTTTGGAAAAGGGCAGCCGTTCTGTGCATCCAACACAACCATTTTGTACGTGCACAGACCAGCTTCCCTTTTCCAAAATGGTGGTAATACTGCTGGTGCCATTTTGGAAAAAGGCTGTGCATGTACGGAATGGCCTGGTGGCCATTTTGTGCATGCAAAGTAATTTCTTCTTCTTTTCTTTTTTTTTTTTAACAAGATACCTTGCGATATTTTGTACTGGGGCCGAGATCTCAGCAAGATCTTGGTCCCCGGCATGTAATATTGAAGGATATATTGCAAAAATGAAAAGGGCTTTTCGTTCAACCTAGTCATAGAATCATAGAGTTGGAGATGTCCTCAGAGATCTAGTCCAACCCCCTGCTCAATGCAGGAAATATGCTGCTACAGCTTCCCTGACAGATGGCTGTCTAGCCTCTGTTTGAAAACCTCCAGCGAAGAGGAGCCACCACCTCCCTAGGCAATTTGTTCCACTGTCAAACAGCTCTTACTGTTAGGAAGTTCTTAATATTTAATTGAAATCTGCTTTCTTGTAATTTGAGCCCATTATTTCTAGTCTTGCCTACAGGGGCAAGAGAGAACAAGTCTTTGCCATCCTCTCTGTGACAGCCTTTCAGGTATTAGGAGACCACTATCATGTCTCCCCTTAGTCTTCCCTAGGCTAAACATACCCAGCTCCTTCAACCTTTCCTCATAGGACTTGGTTTCCAGACCCCTGACTCTCTTTGTCGCCCTCCTCTGAACCCATTCCAATTTGTCAATGTCCTTCTTAAAGTGTGGTGCCCAGAAATAGACACAGTACTCCAGATGAGATCTGAGCAGCACAGAATAGAGTGGACGTATTACTTCTCGTGACTTGGCAATGTTGCTTCTGTTAATGCATCCTAAAATTGCATTTGATTTTTTTGCGGCTGCATCACACTACTGACTCATGTTCAGTTTGTGATCAACTAAAATTTCCAGATCCTTTGCACATGTATTGCTGCCAAGCCAGGTATCCCCCATCCTGTATTTGTACATTTGATTTTTCTTACCTAAATGCAGAACTTTATATTTATCTCTGTTTAACTTCATTTTTTTAGTATCAGCCCAGTTTTCCATTATTTTGCATTTTTTTCTGTCTTCTAAGGTGCTAGCTATCCGTCCCAGTTTTGTGTCGTCTCGAAATTTAATAAGCGTTCCCTCTACTCCCTCATCCAAGTCATTAATAAAGATGTTGAACAGTACTGGGCCCAGGACAGAGCACTGCGGCACCCTGTTCAACACCTCCCTCCAGATTGAGGAGGAGCCATTGATGAGCGCTCTTTAGTATGGTTCTTTAATCAGCTGTAAATCCACCTAATGGTATTATCATCTAGTCCACATTTTAGCAGCTTGTCAACAAGGATATCATGAGGGACTTCCAAAATCAAGATATATTACATCCATGGCAATCCCATGATCCGCTAAATTAGTAACTTGACCAGAAATGGAGATAAGATGTCGTATTCTTGACAAATTTAGTGCATTTTTTTCTAGATGCTTACAGACTTGACTGCTTTATAATGAGTTCTAGTATCTTTCCAGGTATCGATGTCAGGCTGACTGGTCTATAGTTTCCCAGATCCTCCTTTCCCCCCTTTATGAAGATAGGGACAATATTTGCTCGTCTCCAGTCTTCTGGCACCTCACCTATTCTCCAAGAGAACTCAAATATGATAGAGGTTCTGGGATTACATCAGCAAGTTCCTTCTGTACCCTAGGATGTAATTCATCTGGCCCTGAAGACTTGAGCTTGTTTAGAGCAGCTAGGTATTCTCTGACCAACTCTTTATCTAGCCTGAGCTGCAATCCTTTCTTCTCATTATTCATGCTACTTTTGCCAAGTTGGACACAGTTTCCCTTTTGAGAGAAGCAGGGCCGGCCCTAGGCATGTGCGACATGTATGGTCACATATGGCCCTGCTCTGGGACTCGGGGGAGGGAAACCTGGGCTTGGCTGGAGAAGACCCCAGGTGCAGGGCACGCCCACATCATGGAGGGGTCCCCATCCCTTCACCTTCCTCTGCCTTCCATGCTTGGACTGTTCTCACTGGGGATTGAGATGTAAACAAACTCCCATGTGAGTGATCTGATCTCCAGCCTAAAACAGCAGAGCGAGAAAAACCAGGATGGGAGCCATAAGGTAGCCTAGGGTTGGATGTGCTCCTCGTTCTGCTGCTTAAGTGTGGGCTGTGGTGAACTTTGTCACAGGGTTGGAGTCCACTACCCCATGTTTCTGGGTTGGGTGACTCAGTTTCCCTCACTTGCAGCCCACCTGAACCAGTTCTCTCTCTGGCTGATTCAGTCCTGCAAAGGGGACAACACTTTTATCACCCAAACTCCCAGAGACTTCCCGTTCATAGACTCTTTCTCTCCCTCTGGGTTCGCCAGTGTTTGAAGGCACAGGAGCCTCAGATTGTGTTCCCCAATGTGAGACAACAGAAAGCACTTCTTAGTAAAGAAGAAAGTTTATTGATTACATAAACAAAGATAGTTTGAACACAGAGTGGCAAATAAAAACAAAAGTACATAACACATCCTAGTCTGTAGTGAGTAAGTTCCTAGTTAAAATCTTACCCTACCGAAAGTTCATTCTCAGCCAGATGTATCAGGCTGGGCCCTTTGTCCTTGAGCTGGTCAGCCAGCAAGTCTCTGCTCCCAACTCAGCTTCCAACTCCTCGGGGGGAAAAGATCTCCCTTTAAATATCTTTTCAGCTTTCTTTGTCTGCCTTTCCTGCCTCGGGAGGAGTGTGTTATTGCTCACGTACGCAAGAAAAGGTTCATTTGCAACTCAATGTTTCTGTCTGGCTCCTGCAGAGGTGTTGCTAGTAATCTCCGAATACACATTCCACATGTCTTTATCTCTCTCCATTGCATGAAGTGAATTTCCAATTCTCACCTTTTACATTACATACATGTTTAACCTTTATTTTTACATATTTGTTAGACCTGTAGTTCTGTATCTCCCTGTGACAAACTTCCCTTGCAATGCTGCTGCTTCTCCCACTCCACACTTTGGTGCAGCTCAGTTGGGGCTAAGTTTGTTTGGGGTCACACCCAGGATCTTCTTTTCTCTTTTGTTTTCCAAGTTAAAAACTTTCTAACTCAAAGAACTGCCACCTGCTCCTTCCCAGGGGGAGCTGGGGAGCAGAGTTCATGGGACCAGGCTGTGGGAGACAGCAGGGAACATGGGACATGGGACACTGGGGCCAGAGGAGCTGTGGAGCAGGGTGAGACAGACGTGTAGGAACTGGATGCATTGAGTATCTCTACGTGTGAGAAATCCCCCCTCCCATGTCAGGGTCCCATGCTGAAAGGGCGTAGAGATGAGGACATGCACTCAACAATAGAGGACAGATCCATGACGCACATCCATTATCTCTGGACCACCTTCTTCCTAAGTGCACTGCTTAAGTGCTCTGGCTGCCCCGATTTCTATGTGGCCCTTGGTTCTTGTATTCATTTTCTAAGTGGCTCTGGGAGGGAAAAGTTTCACTTGCGCTGACTTCTGCCATGGATCCTTCCTCAATCCTTGTACACCCTCATCTCCACTCCTTTCTTCCCAAGTTTACTGTTTCAGGGTAGGGACTGGATCCAGGGGCCAGATCCAGAAACTGGAAAAGAGTCAAATAAAAAACAGCCGGTTGCCAGGGTGTGGGTTGGGGATTCTCCATCCCTGCTTTAGACAAAGAAACTAGCTTATGTATACAGAACTTAGACACAGAAGTTTGTGGCTGACTTATCCAACTCACCACTTCTCATTTGGAACTAGTGCAGTTTTGAGGTTTGAGCCAAAGGTCTCTGAAATGTGTGGGAGCCCTTTGACTTCAGTGGACTTTGGATCAGTTCCCTAATGCATTTTCTTTAAAAAAAAAAAACCCAAACAAACAAAAAAACAACCACCACTTGGTCATCGGGGAGGTAGGTTTCATGTGGGGATGGGTGCCCACACATTTGGGATGTCTGGTTAGACGCATAATATTTCCCTGGAGTTCGGAAGAGCTGGTGTCGGGTGTCAAGAAGAGGGGTGGGGAGAGGGTGCAGATTCCCCCCTCCCTTTTATTTGGAGAACAAGGGGTGGGGGAGAGAAGGGGAAGGGGAACATAAGGAAATACAGAGATGCATTCAGGAACTTGATGTATTAAGCTTAGTTATAAGGAGATAGCTGAATCTTTATTTTTCTAAAATTGTTCTCTGTTATTTCAGGTATTGGTGTGCTCTGGTTGGTCCCACTCTCTACTTATAGCTACTTATAGTGGGATTTTTCTGTGTGGATGATTGGGGTATGGCAGGTCCTGCAGTGATGTGGGGGGCTGGAGTAGATGAGCTTTGAGGACACTTCCAGCTCTGTGACTCTGTGGAAGGTGGGGGATCCTGAAGGATATGGCAGAAGCATAAAGGAGTTCTTCACTACCAGGGCTGGCCCCAGGGTTTGTGAGGCCATGTGTGAAGTCTTGGTGCGGGGCCTAATTTGCATAATTAGGCCCCACCTAATTATGCAAATGTGTACATTTACATAAGATTTACTCCCTCTGGACAGGAAGGATTCCCATTCTCAATCCCTCCAAATGGCCATAGTCAAGCATGGCCTCCCAATGCTTTCCCTCCCACGTCCCCAGCCGAGCGTCTACCACCACTCCCCAGGAGTGGTTCCACTGCAGAGGCAGCCGGTTGGGCAGTGAGGCAGTCACAGAGAGACTGACTGCATCCACTGCCTTACTGGGGGGGAGGTGGGGAGATTAGCCAGCCTGGCCTCCAGGGCCTGTTTCTTGCTGCCGGTGCTGTCTGTGCCTCGTGCACGCACATGGTGTGACCAGTCCAGAGGTGCTGCTACTAAACACACAAGACACCCAAAATGCAACTAGCTTATTAAGCGCATTATGCCATGAAAAGATCTCTCTCTCCAGTTCAGTTGTGCCCCCATAATCAATTCACACATCAGTTGTACCCCCATAATCAATTCACACATAATCAGTTCACCCCATAACCAGTTAATTTGCGTCCCCGCCCCCATATAATCAATTCACACTGCCCCCCACCCATAACCATTTAATTTGTGCCCTCGGGGCAGTGTGAATTGATTATATGGGTGTGTGTAAATGAACTGGTTATGGGGTGCGGGTTTAAAGACAGTATTCTTGTTAGCAATAACTTCATTAAGAAGAGTTACTGAAATAGCAGCCATAATAATCTCAGAACCATATTTTCAGATATCCAAGACAGAATAGATATTGCTTGACATCCTAAATTCCTACCTAATAGCTATAAATAAGACAGTTGTGAGAATGTGGCCCTTTTTTCATGGGTGGGGGAGCCACATGTGAATGACACGGTGCATGCACCCATGGTGAGTAGGAGTGCGTGTGCGCCTGCCTAACACGCATCCCCACTCACCCCCCACTTGTCCCCACGCACGGAGAAATGGCGGTTACTCTATGGGTGTGGATGAGTGGGGATGCGTGTGAGGCTGTGTGCACACCCCGCTCATGCACCGGCGTGCCCACGGACCCCCCCACCCAGCAGAGTCATGTAAAAATGGCCTGTGAGGAGCACTCAAAGAAGAAAAGAAGGTTGCTACCTTGTGAACAAGGTTCTTTGAGATGGCTCAGAACATTCTCACAACACCCACCCTTCCAGCCCTGCATGGAATTTTTTTCTTATATTCCTAGAAAGGATTGGAAGAAACTGAGGGAGAGAATGCTTTTAATACTAGAGGAGCTTGAGACCATCATGCAGTCTATTTTTTTTAATAGGATGAGCATGCAGAATCCAGTTGTGAGAATGTTGGGAGCTATCTCGAACAACCTTCTTTACAAGGTAACAACCTTCTGATCACTTACATGGGGAGGAGGAGTTTGTAAACAAACAGCTTTATCTCCCAGTCCAATCGTTGCTGCACTACTAGGAGGCAGAGGCAGGTGAGGGATGGGGACCGGAGCCATGGATGAGAGGCAGAAGAACTTATTGGGGGAGAAGCTAGCTGCAGCCTTCCGCTCAGCCAGGCAAGCACGGGGTCCCAGCTGGCTGCGGGGCCATATGCAGCCACACGTGGCGCATGCCTGGGGCTGGCCCTGTTCACTACCTGCCCCCACAGACGGAGATCTCATCCCCTGATTAGCTTGACTAATCACCATTCATGGACCTGACCTGTAAGAACTTGGCTAATCCTTTCAGAGTTAAGCTATTGACTTTCACAGCAGCCCATAGCAATGAGTTCTATAAGTTGATGAAACCAAGGGATTAGATGACCCTTGAAATCAATTCCAGTCCTAAAATTCGATGACTGCTTCCTTTGATTTATCTTAAATCTGCCTCGTTCCTCTGAGCTCGTTCTTTAGGGTTTGAGAGTGGATTCATGGGTACCGGATCCATAGGCCAGATCCAGGAATCGGCTTATCTGCCAAACAGAAGACCCATCCCACTCACTCTATTTCCTAAAGTCTAAGTAAAGTGAGAATCCAATAAGAGTAAGATATGGCAAAATATTCCTTCCAGAAAGAAAACATTAAAGAGTGATAATTCAATTTGGTGCTATCAAAAGGGCATATTTTTCCGTTTAAATTTTTTTGCCCTTTTCAGCTTTAATTACTCATACAAGTCCACTAGGAACTATTAATCAGAGATAAAGGGGACAAGAGTCTTGATGAATTTAAATGGTCTTTATAATGGAGCTGCATCTGGGAGTTTGTATTTACTAATAATGGCAAAATAATATAATATGTCATACCCAGGACAATAGCAAGGGGGTGCTGTGTGTGGGAAGCTAAGATATTAGTGGTGGGGCTGATGGGTGTGTGTGTGTGTGTGTGTGTGTGCGCGCGTAGGTATGAGGGCAAATTATGCAAATAAGTATGCTAATTAGGCCCCGCACCAAGACTTTGCAGATGGCCCCGCAAATCCTGAGGCCGGCCCTGGGGAGAAGACTGAGGCAAAATGGGAGTTGAGCAGTTCAGCCTTCTCTTTGTCACCTGTTAACACTTCATCATCTCACCGAGCAGAAGACTTACTGCTTCCTTTTTCTTCCTCTTACTTCTACCATACCTGAAAACCCCCCTTTTTATTGTTCTTCGCATCCCTCACTAGCCTCAGCTCATTTTGTGCTTTTGCCTTCCTGACATCCCTACAAGTCTGGGCTAGTTGTCTTTATTTGTCGTCCTTGACTTTTCCCATCTTCCATTTCTTATACACGCCCTTTTTAATTCTCGGCTCATCAAAAAGCTCTTTGTGCAGCCACATTGGTTTCTTTAGTTGTCTCCCATTTTTCTTTCTCATTGGCGTGGTTTGTGATTACGCCTTCAGTATCTCATTTTTCAGAAACTCCCACTCATCTTGGACTAATTTTTTCTTTAGTTTATCTAGCCATGGGATCCTGCCTGGCATTTCTCTGAGTTTATTAAAATCAGCTTTTCCCAAAGTCCAAGTTGCACGTTTGGCTGTACTCACCTTTACTTTTTCTTAAGATCGTTAATTCCAACATTTCAAGATCACTCCCCCCTCCCCCCCCAAGTTCTCACTACTTTACCTCATTGACCAAGTCTTCCCTGTTGGGTAGGATCAAGTCTAGGATAGCCAACTGCCTCGTTCCAAAGAAGTTGTCAGCAAGGCAAGGCAAGAATTTACTGGCCATTCCTTGCTTAGCAGAGTTTGTCTTCCAACAGATATTGGGGTAGTTGAATTCCGCCATTGCTACTACTTCCTGCCTCCTTGAAAGATCTTCGGTCTGTTTTAGGAAGGCATCATTCACATCTTCTGCTTGGTTTGACAGTCTGTAGTAGACGTCAACAATGAAATCATTTTTATTTCTTCCACCTTTTATTTTTATGCAGATACTCTCAACAGGACTGCCATGCTCACTCATAGATTTCTGCGCAGGTGTATACATTTCTGACATGTAATGCTACTCCCCCTCCCTTTCTGTTGCATCTATTCTTTTTGAACAGGCTATATTCAGTTACTACATTCCAATCATGGGAGTCGTCCCACCAAGTCTCAGCAATACCTATTAAATCATATTTACCTTCCTGTATTATGAGTTCAAGTTTATCTGTTTATTTCCCATACTCTGTGCATTAGTGTACAGACATCGTTCCCACGTGGATCAGCAGGAACGGATAATGATCAGTGGGTCTGATGAGTCTCGGCCACCCTTCCATCATGTCCTGGATCCTTGTACCGGGGAGGCAGCATACCTCATAAGATGACAGGTCTGCCTCTGTCTCAGTAGAATTCACCAACACCCTTCTTGGGGGTGGTGGTTGGGTCCCTCCAATCCAGAGGGGGCAGAGACAACTCCTTCCTATCTATCAAAGTCCTCTGGTCTTTGCTAAGAAGCAATTTATAAGCTGACAAAAGGAACTGTGAGAAGGATTCTACAGGCATGTGAATGAGACAGCTCCTAAATTGCACAGGATCTGCCTCTGTACCCAAGGATTGGAGCGTAGCAAACGTAACCCCAATTTTTTTTAAAAGTCCAGCGACGACCTTCAAAACTACAGACAGGTGACCCTGATGTTGGTGTTGGACAGATTGGTGGAGCCAGTTGTAAAGAATAGAATTATTGGTCATGTTGACAAAGAAGACATAATTGGGAAAGAGTCACCATGGTTTTAGGAAAGGGAAGTCATGGCTCACTAGTCTGTTGGAATTCTTTGAGGATGTCATCAGCATGTGGATGAGGCTGATCCCGTTGATACAGTGTGTCTGGATTTTCAGGAAGTGTTTGACAAGATTCTTTGAGAGATTTTGGAGAGAACTTACAGTGTCATGGGAGAAGAGGCAATGTCCTGTCATGGATAGGTTACTGGTTAAGGAATAGAAAAAAAAGGGTAAACTAAATGGTCAGTTTTCATGGTGGCGACTGGCGAGGAATAGACTCCAGGGGTCTATTGTGAAATTGATTATATTTAATATATTCATTAATGATCTAGAAAAGGGAGTAAAGGGTGAGGTGATAAATTTTCAGATGACACAAAGTTATTCAAGGTAGTTAAGACCAGGGTGGATTGTGAGGAATTATAGGAGGATCTTGCATGAATGGGTGACTGAGCAACCAAGTAGTAGATGAAATGCAATGTTGAGAAGTGCAAAGTGATGCACATAGGGAAAAATAATCCAAACTATACCTATGCAATGCTGGGATCTAAATTAGGCGTCATCTCTCAGGAAAAGGACCTTGGAGTCATTGGGTATCTTCAAACGGATACAGAACTGTTCACCCCCGAAACGGCTCCAGGGGTGCACCCTTGCACCCGCCCATGTCCAGCCGGGTCCATTTTAAATGGACATGGTGAAATCTGCAGCCCACAGTCCGCCCCCCCCCCCCCCCAGTGTTGCGGGTTGATTGCCCAATACTCAAGGCTGCCTCCTACAACTGTATGGTTCCTATGGAGCTACCCCTAGCAGAGAGTGGACCTGCAGTGGCTGTCCACTGAGCAGACGAACTGTAGCTCTGCCTCAGGCCAGTGCCTCGGGTTTAGCTGGTTGGCTTTGCTGACAGTGCTCCGGGATAGTTCGGAGTGCCACCAACACGGCTGCTCTGCCTCTGCAACACTTGTACATCTGGTGGGCTGCCTTTAGATGGACAGGCTGCCTGGGGGTGAGGCGGAGCAGAGGTGAGACTACTGTCATCTGAAAACACCCACTGTGAAGTACAGAGTAAGGCAACAAAAATGATTTAAGAGTATAGAATGGCTTCCATGCAAGGAGAGGCTCAGCAGATTGGGGCTCTTCAGCTTGAAGAAGAGGCAACTGAGAGGGGATATGATAGTTTATAAAATCATGAGTGATGTAGAACAAGTAAATAGGGAGCTGTTATATACACTCAAATAATACTAGAACTAGGGGACACTCCATGAGACTAACTGGCAGCAGATTTAAAACAAACAAAAGGAAGTACTTTTCACTCAATATACAATTAAATTGTAGAACTTGTTGTCAGAGGATGTTGCGAAGGCCAGTAGCATAGCTGGCTTTAAACAAGGACTGGATAAGTGCCTGGGGTATAGGTCCATAAAAGGCTATTAATGAAGTAGGTCAGAGGACGCAACCTCTGACTGTTGGGATCTGGTAGAGAACATCAGGGAATGGATCATTCCATTACGACCTGTTGAATACTTCTCTGAAGTTGTTCTTCTTTTTAAGTATTTATGTAGTGCACGCAATGTACCTGGTGCTTTACAGCTGTTGAAAATTGACAGGGACCCTGCCCAGGGGGGCTTACAATCTAAGAACATAAGTAGTGTCGTACTGTGTCAGACCAGTGGTCCATCAAGCCCAGCATCCTGTATCCAACAGTGACCAACCTCTTTCTCTTGGGAGAAGTACCCAACAGGTCACAATGGGCAATCCGTTCCCTGTTCTTCCAGCCTCCAGCAGTAAGGGGTTATGTCCCCAAAACTTACTTGGCCAATAGCCATTAATGGACCTATCCTCCAAGAACTTATCCAATCCCTTTTTAAAATTAGCTACACTACCAGCATTGACCACTTCCTCTGGCATTAAATTCCACAAGTTAATTGTGTGTTGAGTGAAAAAAAATACTTTCTCTTATTGGTTTTTAAATCTGCTGCCAGTTAATTTCATGGAGTGTCCCCATGTTCTAGTACTGTTAGACAGGGTAAATAACTGCTCCATATTTATGTGTTCCACACCACCCACAATTTTATAAATTTTTATCATATCCCCTGTATCATCTCTTTTCCAAGCTGAAGAGCGCCAACCTATCAAGCTGCTCTTCATATGGGAGTGGTTCCATGCCCTTGATCATTTCCTCCCCCACTCCCCTGTACCTTTTCTAGTTCTACTATGTCTTTTTTGAAATGGAACGACCAGAACTGCACACAGTGCTCCATGTGTGATCGTGCCATGGATCTATGTAGAGGCATTACAATATTTTCAGTTTTATTCTCTTTCCCTTTCCAAATGATTCCTAACAGTCTATTTGCTTTTTTGACTACCACCACACACTGAGAAAGACAAGACAAGGGAGGGGAGATGAGGGATGGGGGCAACCGAGTGAGAGACGAGGATATATTCATTAAGGTGTAATGTTGCAGGTACATGTGTTTAGCTTAGATAACTACATTGGGGAAGGAAGGAGGACTAAGGGATTGAGGATCTAGGGAAGGCCTGATGAAAGAGGTAGGTTTTCAGGAGGGATGAAGGTTGGGAGGAAGGGAGAGGAGTTAATGTATTTGGGGAGGGTAACCAGTTGACTGCAGTTCTATTGGCTATAAGACATTATAGTGCATTTTCCTCACTGGTAGCAATGAGGAATATGTAGTAAGCATGTCATCCTGCTTTAAGGCAATTAAAATCCCAATATGCTGCATATGCCTCTGCTGTTGAGGCAGCACGGTCAGGCAACTTGCATTGGGGCACCACTACCTTGCATTTTTATATCTTCAGAGTTGTTGAACAGATGGATACTTATAGTGACATAGCAAAATACCTATTGTATTATTGTAATTTGATACACATTTAATATTTGAACCCTGCCCTGCCTGAGTCTTGAGACTGGCCTGCATGTGAATATCGTGTGTTCCTTCTTCCTGAAGGAATATACTGAGTAGTTATTTGCTATGTGGTCAGTTGTTTGAAGCTTCCTACATTTGCACAAAGGAATTGCTTTAAGTTGCCCTTCATACAATAGGTATCCACATATTCCATGTGATATTCTAATACACTAATAATCATCCACTGTCACCGTAGAAGAGAGAAACTAGGACTTGTGACCATTAGAAAGGCATTTATTTTTTTTCATTCATAGAATCATGTTCACCATTTACCCACTGCTTTCATAAGTATCTTCCATAGCCCTGTTGGTTGCTGCTAGGTTCTTTGGCATGGACTAGAAAGGCTGGCATGACTAAAGGCGAGTTGGAGTCATGGAGGTGGATGGTCGTGATCTTGATGAACAGAAGTGAAGGGTTAACTCACATTTTATTATATTCTTGTAAAGTTGACCACTCTCCATGATTGCTATGCTAAGAATATGTGTAAATGCTGCCAGTGATGGGTGTAGAGTTTACCTCACAGTTCAAGAAATAAGGAACATTATTAATGGTTGCAGTAATAAACTACATTAACTTGAGTATCAGTGAGCTGAGCATGTGAGCTACTCTCCCAAACTAGTGCACAAATGTTCAGTCATAAAATAGACCAAAGCTAACGCTGTTGTATGGAGACTTTGGTATTGTGACCCCATCTTGTGACAACCAGCGTCTGGATCAGATTAATTCAGGATGCGATTTTGTTTTTTATCTGCTTTAATGTGCTGTTGATAAGTGAGACTTCTATCAAGAGTAATGCTAAGGTAACATAACATAGGAATTGCTCTTTTGCGATCTTTGTTCCACAGAAATATATTGCCAGCATGTTTCTGGCTCTTTCATTACTAAGGCAAAATGTTGAAACTACCTTTTTGGCAGATTGGGTTTTTGGTGCCATATTGCAAACCCAATGTTTTCCCATCTTCTTTATAGATTTAAAATTAGTTTGTTTCTTTTAAAGTTGATGCTAACACCAAATTATCAGCACTATTGAATTTGCAACTTGTTGCAATGGGCATGCCACTTACATACAAACTTAAAAAGATTGCACAGTGAATTTTGTGGAAATCCATTGTTCAAGGTTCGCACTTTGCTCGCTTTACTATCTAAATAGACTTGAAACTGATGATCAGTGAGATTTGTCTTGATATATTGGTTACATTCAGCAGGAAGTCTGTGTCTGATAGTATGGTAGACATTGACAAATCTATGAAGAGTGCAGCTGTCATCAGTTTGGGATGGAAGCCTACTTTAGTGTATGGCACAAGTGCCAGTACATGGTTATAACTACTCCATTCTGGCCTAAAGCCTCCCTGCCTAGGGGATATTACTCTTTCAAGCTAACTCCCCCAGCCCTCAGGTTCCCACTTGAATTGCTCTTCACAACCTTGCTCCCCCCTACCTCCCTGCACTTATCGCCCTCCATACACCAGCCCGTGCACTTCGCTCCTCCTCTGTCCCCTCTCTCACCCTTCCACGCCTTCCCTGCTCCCCAAAGCGCCTTCGTCCCTTCTCACTTGCTGCCCCCCATGCCTGGAACTCCCTCCCTGTCCACATCCGCCTTGCCCCCTCCCTTCATACCTTCAAATCTCTCCTTAAAACTCACCTCTTTCGCTCTGCTCTGTCTGACTCTTTATCCTGCTGAGCCACTATTCCTATACCTACGATCGGTTTACCCTTATCCTTGCAACATGGACCTGCCTGCTGTCATTCTCATCGTAACCAAGCCAAGTACGTGCACTTGAGACCTCGCATCTTCATGAATGTTAGACCCCTTGTCTCTCCCTCTGTTCCCCTTCCTAAGTCTCTCCCCCAGCTCCTGTCTCTCAGATTGTAAGCCCTAGGGGCAGGGACCGTGTCTATTTTATTACTTTGTAAAGTGCCAGGTACACTGCTGGCGCTATATAAATGTTTGTTAATAATAATAATAATAATAATAATAATAATGTAATAGCAGCAGTAGAGCTGGATTTCCTGCTGCTACTCCCACAGTTGCCATGGTAGTCCCTGTGAGAGAGAGTGCCATTGTGTTCCCTACTGTTGGTATTTAATTAGTCCAGAAACTGCTCACTCTGAGCGGCTGGAAAATTCAAACATTGACAGTGAGTGGGCAGCAGTCCCTTCCTTTTAGCACTTCAGATCCCCAAAGGTGGCAGCTATTTTGTAGCTTTCACAGGTGTTCAGTGAACCATATTTAAGGATGGGACCTTCCCTTTGGCCTGATACACTTGCCTTTCTACTCCTCCTCATGTGTACATCAGTGGAGGGAGAAAGTGAAGTCTGCTGGGGGTTCAGACTCCGTACGCAAAAGGACACAGCCCGCTGGCTGGCAGAGCAACGGATGGTCCGGGCCATGTCCGCTAAAGAGCAAGTCCCGAGACTTGCCTGATTTGGAGACTTGCGGTGAGTGGTCCCAACAGCCTTTGCTCTGGCCCATGCCCCAACAGGGAAGGAGCCATCAGATCCCAATTGTCCCAGAACCTTGGTATGGAAGGGGTTGAAGTTGGCATGGATCCTGCAGGGCTTGAGCATGCCCTGGACTTTGCCTGGCCAGGACTGTCTCTTCCTGCCCCAAGGCAGGTCACCAGCGTGCACCACTTCATGTCGAGAGCGCTCTCCAGAGCTAAAGAGACAGGGAGAGAAGTGTAGCGAAAGTAGGGTTTGCTTTTGGTCCCAAATATAGGTAATAGAGACAAAGTAGTAAAGCGAAAGAGGGAAGACAACCCTGATGCTGGAGTTTTTGCCAGAATCCTCACCAGCCCGGGACAATATTGGGGTGGACATTCTTGATGAATTGGAGGGCTTTCTTGTGTGGGAGTAGCTGCTCCTGGATGCTGACACTCAGGAGGCGCTCACTCCACTTGAGTACCTTCTGACCCTGCTCATTGAGCGCTTAATGACCCCTGGGTGCGCAACTACTGGGCCCAATCCTTTTGGCAACAAGGCAGCAGCTGCTGCTGCACTCTGCAGCGCTGCTGTGCTGGCAGCACTGCCGGGGCCCAGCCCCAGGGACCCTGCAGTGCAGATCTGACCTCAAGGATCATTGTCTTGTTTGTTTCCTTTAGGCTAGGCCACACAGGGGCTAGGATGTCCAGGCAATCCATCTCTCGGTGGGTCTAGACATGTATCGCAAAGAGCTATGAGATGACTGGACTCCCCATTCCCAGGGGGGTCAGGGCTCATTCTACCCAGGCTGCGGCCACGTCAGTAGCGGCTCTAGTGACAAATTCCACTAGAGGACAGTTGCAGATCAGCAACATGGAATTCCCCCTGAACTTTAATCATTATGATGTAGTTTTGGCTGTGCAAAGTGAGGCCAAGCTTGTATGCAGTATTATTTTCCCTCTTAATAAACGAGCCCATTCACTAGAATATGAACTGCGACCTGCCTCCTGGGTTTCGCTTTCTAATCTACCTATAGCGGGACTTGGTGAGAGTATTACAAAGAAAGGTAGGTTTCATACCTGTAACGTGTCTTCAAGTTGTATCCTCTCACCAAGTCCCAGCTCCCTCCCCTTTCTCCTCTTACCTCCTTCTCCTCCTCCTGTTGGGTAGCTCCGCCGCTTGTCCGATAGGAGGCAGATGAGTCTTTTTTTGTGTGCATGCGCCTCCAGAGTTACCTGGCTACCAATCTCCAGTCCTTCATCTGCCTTTCGACCGGTAGGACGCGCTTCACACGGCTCCACAAGACCTTAATTTAAAAAAAAAAAAAAAAAGGACATAAAGTTAAATAGATCGGGCGGCTAAATAAAAAAAAAAAAGAGAGAAGAGAACGAGTGGAGGCCCAAGTCTCTCTGGAGGAGGCGGATCCGGGCAGTTTAACCGCGCGGTGGCGGTGCCCCTCCCCCCAAAGCTCAGGGACAGCGCGGCTGGGCCCAAGAGCACAGATCAAGCCTGATTAACAAATGAAAGGAGAGCTCAGGGACAGCGTGGCTGGACCCTGGAGTGCAAATCACACCCTAATTAACAGATAAAAACGACAGGCTGAGGAACAGTGACAGCGTGGCTGAACTCTATTTTTTCCTCTGATTGGCACTTAATAAAAGAGCGGAGACAGCGCTGCTGGGCCCTGGAGCTGCTAAGGAGAGAGCAGTGGTAAGCCGCACAGATAGTAGCAGCGGCGGCAAGAGCAAACTCCTCACGAGGAGAATGAGTCAAGGCCAGGTGGCACAGAGCCCTTCGGGCTCCACAGCTGGGTCTGAGACAACGGATTCCCCACATGTGAGCCAGGATACACAGGTACAATTCACTTCTCTAGAAAAGTCAATGGAACAAATCATGGTCATGTTGGGCAAGCTGGCGCAGCCAAAAGGCAAAAGAAAGAGACCCCCTTCAGATAGGCCTAGTAATAAACTCCCCAAGGCAAGAAAATTAGGGGCACCAAAAAGGAAGGCGAAACGGCCACTAGAGGGAGCCATACTGGGCTCCTCTCACTCTTCTGAGGAGAGTGAGCAGGGGGAAGAGCCTGCAGAGTCTACTCAGGCCCTGTCTGACCAGCACCAGACAGAATCTGGCTCAGTCACTACATCAGGGCAAGAAAATTCTGACTTAGAGGAGGGAGAATGGGTGGAGGCTATCTCTGACCCAAAAGACAGTCAAAGACAATTCCCCTCACAGTGCAGAAATGAGCTAGTAGCTCAGGTGATAAAAACTCTGCAGCTTAAAGAGAAGTCCTCCAAGGAGGATCCTTCAGATTCCCAGGAGGAAGAGACTAGGCGGTACATCCCGACAGTCCATGGAAATGATCAGGGGCTCCCACTTGATAAGGCCTTCGAGCGTTTAGTCCTCGAGGAGTAGAAGCACCCAGACAAGGGATATAAAATGAACAAAACACAGAATTCACTATATTTGTTCACTAGAAAGAAGGAACCAATGTTCAGGAACCCTAAGGTGGATGCAGGGGTGGCATCCCTTGCTAGGCAAACAGTGTTCCCAACCGAGGGGGACTGTCACCCCCGAGATGCAACTGATAGAGCGGTGGACACAGCTCTTAGGAGGGCACTGGAGTCCACGTCAGCATCCCTGAAAGTAAGCATAGCAGCTTCCTATGTATCCAGGGCCATGTTGGCCTGGATGCAGGAGGTACAAGACCCCGAGATCTCAGAAAGGAGATTGCAAAGGATTAATTCCAGAATCTGCATGGCCGCAGCTTTCCTGGCAGATGCAACAACAGACTCTTTAAAGAGCAGTGGCAAACAACATATCGGCCAGGCATAGGGTGTGGCTACGTTCCTGGGATGGGGACGTGACAGCAAAGAACCTCCTTGCTGCATGCCCATACAGGGGCTCTGAACTTTTTGGAGTGTGTTTAGAAAAAGTGATGGAGGAAGCCTCCAGTAAAGACAAGCCAAGAACTCTCCAACAAGTGGGTACGAGGCGAGGCTCCCTTCGGCGGCATTCCTTTCGATTCAGGGGTTTCGGAGGCACCTCCAGGAGGTTCCATGTCTAATCACATAGAGGGTACACCCCCAACTTCACCTTCAGTGGGGTTCAGAGCAGGATGATATGATAGACACAAAGCAAGAGGTGCGGGATCCAGTCATACAAGGCAAGAAGCGTGACTATGCCGATGCACAGGTGGGGGGCAGTTTCCAGCAGTTCCACATGGCATGGGCCCAGTCAGTCACAGATTCCCGGGTCTTCTCTTGTGTGGAAAGGGGCTACTCCATCGAGCTGGAGAGCTTCCCCAGACACAGATTTCTCGCATCCCCAAGATCAAGGGACATTGCAAAACATCTTGCATTGGCCGGCGAGATCAAAAGGCTAGCAGACACCAAGGCCATAGAAAGGGTGCCGCCACACCATCACTATTCAGACCTTTACTCTATTCTTTTCCTGGTCTCCAAAAAGCTAGGAAAATGGAGAGCAGTCCTAGACCTGAAGGCCCTCAACCGCCATGTAAGAAAAAGAAAATTCAAAATGGAAACCGTGACGTCCATCTGTCGCAGCATCCAAAAGGACAATTGGCTGGGGTCTTTGGACCTTAGAGAGGCGTATCTCCATGTTCTGATCTGGGCTCCACACAGGAGGTGGCTCAGGTTCGCCTACGACAACGAGCATTGGCAGTTCAGGGCTCTCCCCTTCGGCCTATCGTCGGCTCCCAGGACCTTTACGAAAGTGTTGGTCCCGCTTGTGGTGAATCTTCGAGCGGAGGGGATGCATATCCACCCATATCTGGACGACCTCCTGATCCGGTCAAACTCTCCGGAGAAGGCAACGGTGGACCTCAACAAGACAATCACTAATCTGGAGCAGCACAGTTTCCTTGTAAACAGGGGAAAAAGTCACCTGAAACTGACGCAAAGACTGGAGCATCTGGGAACCATCATCGATACCAGCTCTGACCTTGCACTGGTCCCCCAGTCCCGGGTACAAAAGATCTGAACACTGGTCAAGATCCTCAGAGCAAGCAAACGAATGAGGCTCAAACAACTGGCATCACTAATGGGGCTGCTCATATCCTGTACAGCCCAGGCGACGTGGGGAAGGTTCCATCTTCGTCCCTTGCAGAGGCTGCTAAGGCGTTTCCAGCGCGAGCTTTCCAGCGGCCGCAATCCCTGGGTAACCATCCCAAGACACCTGCAGAGATCCAGGTCCTGGTGGTTAAGGCCCGCAACCTTCCAAGAGGGCATACCGCTCACGGAACCTACAAGAGAAGTAATGACCATAGACGCCAGCCTCAAGGGCTGGGGAGCGCACACAGCGACCCGATCTGTATAGGGTCTCTGGTCGCAGAAGGATGCACAACAGATCAATTTCCTGGAATTGAAGGCCATAAGATTCGCCTTACAGCAGCTGTTCCCCTCCTTCACCCGGGCACATCTGTTGATATACACCGACAATGTGACGGCGAAGGTGTACATCAACCACCAAGGCGGATCCAGAGCAGGAGGCCTTCAAGCTGTTCGCTTGGACAGTCGCACATAGCATCACTAAAGGCCCTTCATATCAGAGGCCAGGACAATGAGTGGGGCCTCAACAGGTCAGTGTTCCAGGACGTAGCGAGGTGGTTTGGCCTACCGCTGGTAGACCTTTTTGCCACCAAGGACAATGCACAATTACCTCGCTTCATGACACGATCACCATGCTTGGAAGTGGAGGCAACGGATGCTCTGAATCAGCTGTGGCCCAACGGCCTGCTTTATGCCTTCCCGCCATTTCCGCTTATCGCAAGGACAATAGCCAAGGCACGCAAAGAGCACGCACTCCTCCTCCTAGTCACACCATGGTGGCCCAGGAGGCCCTGGTTCTCAGAGCTAATAGAACTCAGCCAGGACCAGTACAGATGGCTCCCACTGAGGGCGGATCTCCTCTCCCAGGGGTTAGTCATATGTCCGGAGATTCAGACCCTAAAACTAACAGTATGGCGATTGAACGTTCAGCGTTAAAAAAGAGAGGATACACCGACGCGGTGCATGCCACTATCCAGAGATCCAGAAGACCGGCCACCAGGAGAGCTTACCAGGCCACCTGGAAGATGTTCGCTACTTGGACCCTGCAGCAGGGGCTTGATCCGTGCAAGGCAGGAGTTCCACAGGTCCTGGACTTCCTGCAGCGGGGGTTGGATAAGGGTCTTAGGGCCAATACTATACCAAGGCAGGTAGCTGCAAAAGACTTGGTGCTTAGAGCATCCACGAACAAAGCCATTTCTTCTCATAAGCATGTGAGAAGGTTCATTAAGGCAGTCAGGCTTCTGTCACCCCCAGTGGTGCATAGGGTACCCTCCTGGAACCTTAACCTGGTTCTGGAGGCTCTGACTAAACCCCCATTCGAACCACTAAAACATGTATCCTTGTATTTTCTAACTCTAAAGGTTGTGTTTCTAGTGGCAGTAACATCAGCTAGACGAATATCAGAACTCAGAGCATTGTCGATGGAGGAGAACTTTTGTGAGTTCCAGCAAGACTCTGTAACATTGAGACTAGACCTGGCCTTCCTTCCGAAGGCAGGATTACAGGGGCACTTGGCTGTGATACAGACTGGAGACTGGTAGCCGGGTAGCTCTGGAGGCGCATGCGCACAAGAAAAGACTCATCTGCCTCCTATTGGTCAAGCAGCGGAGTTACCCAACAGGAGGAGGATAAGGAGTGTAGGAGAGAAAGGAATTCACCGAAAGATAGGTTACCAATTCTCCTTTCCCTGCTTGCAGTGGCGGGGATATGAACTGGAGGTGATGTTTGGGGCTGGGACTATATATGAATTGGAAGGGAGTGACATAAAACTATGGGAAAATTAAAGGGAATGTGCTTGCTATGATCCAATTTGGATACTAGATTGCAGTGCAATACCTATAATGAGACTTGGTGAGAGGATACAACTTGAAGGCATGTTACAGGTAAGAAACTTACCTCTCGATACTTGTGATTTTAGGCTTCAAGAAACCCTTTAAATGTTGAGACTTGCAACAAAATTGCAAGAGTTAGCAAACCTGAGCCCAAGTGGGTCTGTTAGTATATAATTTTGAGCTGATGTTTGATAGTTTTATTTTTTATTTTATTTATATAACCGTTTATACCCCACCCCTTCTGCCAAGGTAGCTCGGGGCAGCTCAATATTTTTAAATAATATACAATAATATACAAATATAATAATATAAGTACAGTATATATAATAAAATACATATAAAACAATACTAATACGGAGAGGTCAAAAATAGAACATACAAAAATCCAGCCAGCCTAACTCTCAAACCCCCACCCCCTTCACCCATCTCCCTCACCAAAGCCCTGGCGGAACAGCCAGGTCTTGCATTGTCGTTGAAAGGAGGAGCGGTAGTTAAGATGAGCTGATGTGATTAGTAAGAATTATTTTGCATTTGATAGATGCTCAATTTGTGTTTGATACATTATAGTTAGTACTTAGTAGAGACAGAGTAGTACAGTGATATATTTTATTGGACCAACTCCAGTTGGTGGAGGTATGCAAACGTTCGGACCTCAAGGGTCCTTCATCAGGCAAATCAGGAGTTAGAACTGAGGATGCTTATCCACATTACCCAAACTGGGGAAACTTAGTTTTTGTAAACTTACAGCGGGGAAACTACGTATAGCTCTGAGCATGGGCTCAGGGTTAAAAGCATCATCAGCCACATCTCCTGGCTTTTTTTCAGTCACGAATGACGGTTCAAAATCCAGCCCTGTCATCCATGATTGAAAAAAACGGGAGATGTGACTGATGATGCTTTTAACCCCTGTCCACGTTCAGAGATACACATTTGTTTCCCTGCTGTGAGTTTACAAAACATAAGTTTCCCCAGCTCGGGTAATGTGGGCAAGCTCCCTGAGTTAGCCTGTACAAAGCAGTGAGGTGTACACAGTGATTGGAAACAATGGTAAGGGGAGGGAAGGATAAGGTGAGAACGAGAGCCAGTTAGGGGGTCTGCAATTCAAAAGGGTGGAATACAGCAAGGTGGGAAGAGTAAGAACTGCAACAGGAGAGGGAAACCAGACAGTGAAAGGCATATTTTCTAGTTTTTGTGAGGCATTTGCTAACAGATTTGAGTAAAACAATGGCTATGGCATAATGGCTGATTCTACTTTACTTATAAGAACTAAAACTTGCAGGGAAACATGAAAAGGAGGTGGAGAACTTTGAAGAACTCAGTAAAATCCAAACTGTTCCACAGTCTGATTTTGTCTATGACAAGACTCTAGTGTTTCAATAGACTACTTCACTGAGGACAGGTGTTATTGTTTATGTTAAATTATATCCTAGGCCATTAAAAATCCACATGATTTCTAGATAATGTAGAAGTAATATATGCATGCCATATAATTATAGTATTTCTTTTTGATCTATCTTTATTTTTGGTTCTTGATTTTAAAAGTGAGTGTCTTTCTGTGTTATATAATGTTAAATATTAGGATACTCTTCTGAATCTTAAAAAAGATGTGTTCTTAAATTGCTGAACCCCAGCTGGTTTGAGATCCCTTAAATGTAGTTTGAAAACAGACTTCATTTATGATGTCTGAAAAAAGATTTCAATATACAAGAGTACTTGTGTGTGTAATTATTTCTGCTCCTAAAAAATCTAGTCTGCATAATGCATTGAAATATATAATATGTAATGAATTGTAAAGCCAACAATGATACTTGATACTTTTAATACTAAGTAGAGGTTAATTTTGTTCAATGGGGTCAATTGAAAAGGAAGGAATGGGCTTAAAATCCAGTTTGCCTTCTGATTTTTAACTTGTTTGGATCAAAATGAAGTTGCCAGTGGCATTTGTTTTTCGACTCCACTATTCAGATTGGGGATATCAAAAGCTTCTATCACAGTTTAGTTTTTTTAAGTTTTAATCATACTTTTATAAGTTGATGGTTTTAATCTAGGCAGCTTTTGTGTTATAAAGAACTTGAACTTGTAAGGGAATATTCAGTTCACTGACATGGAGTCCTGTTTGAAGTATTTTAGACAGGACAAATGAGCAAGAATATTGTAGTAATTAAAGACAATTCACATTTGTGGTTTGGGCATAAATGTGTAAAAATTATACCCATCTATCTTATTACATTTCCTCTCTGCTCCCCAAGGACTTTACTATGTACTTTATCTGTAATTGTTGCCAGTTTTCTATCATGTTCCCACTGGGCTTCTGGTGCAAAAAATCTTATCCTCTTGATGACAGAGCTTGCCTGAATGATTTCATGCTCTTAGCATTTTTGTTCACGGGAATTAAGGGCAAAATGTAACTACAGCTGAACACAGCATCTATTTTTGTAATTTTGAAGTTTAGACTCTGTTATTGGATCTAAATGAAGAGATGCAGGTGTTCTCCAGTTCAACTCCTTTGGGATTTTTTGATGGTAGATGCTTGAAAAGAAAATGCATGTGTTTCCAGAGTCAAACAGCAGCTGTGAGACAAGGATTTATGTTTTTCTCAGAACTTTGGGATTTCAAAATGTTACATTTAATCACATGCACAGAAAGGAGAGCAAATGTTAAAGATGTTACATATAAAACTAGGAACTGATCTCTTTACCATACCAACTAGTTGTGGGAATTCAGGAACAATGTGATCTTTAATCTTAATATGAACAATTTCAAAAGGATTATGATAGTTGCCAGGACTCAGTCTTTTGAGAACTGTACAGTTGCAGCACAGAACATTTTTATCCTCTTAATTACCTCTTAAAATCTGGTATATTCTCTCTCTCTTAATGGAGGGGTGTATATCTTTTTTTGGTTAAAAATCACAGTGTAAGGAATGTAGGTGCATGAGAAACATATTGTTTATGTGGCATTCATGTTACTGTCAAGTAAATCAGAATTCCAGGAATGATACATTTAAAAAAATGTATCATTAACTGTGCCCTGCAATTTTCAAAATTGGACTAAAAATAATAATTAAAATGCTTGCCCTGTGATACTAAAATAAGAAAAGCTTGTAAGTTATGACTTGTCAACCTTTGGTTGTAGCAATGTGTATACACTTTGTTCAAGAAACATTGAGTTGAAGATTACAGTGAGTGGAACGTGCATAATAAATCAGTATTATCTGCACTTTTAAAGTGTGTTTTTCTGTATGTTTTAGTATTTAGTAGTAAAAGGGACTCTCATATTATGAACAAAGTTGGTTAAAATTGTATTCAAAATATACTTTTTAGTTTTCTTGGTTTACTTATTATACAGCCGCACTGCGGCTGTATTGTTAAGCTACGACTAGTTTTTGCTGCCTGCATTGAGGTTTAGGTTCGGTTTTTATAATGTGTTGTTGGTTTTGTTTGTTTCTTCAGTGGGGGTGTAGAGGGCATGTATCTTTATTTTTGTGAAAAGCTTGGTGTGTGTGTGTGTGTGTGTGTGTGTGTGTTGGTTTGAGAGAGTTATGGTGTGTTTTTGGTTTTCCTTTTTTGTAAATTTTTTGTGTCTTAAGTTGTTTCATCTGAGCCCTGGAACTTCCTCCTTGTGTGTTTGGTTGACTCAGAACTCTGCTTAGTGGTAGAGTGCTCACTCTATATAGTGCTTTGGTGGGTCAGAGAATATTGGAATGTGTGACTTTATTTTAATTGGGGTTCTTCAGTTTTGAACAACCACGCATGTGCGAGGGGGGCCTGTCAATCCATTCTCCCCTCCCCCACGCTGCTGGAGCACATCATAGTAGGAGGGACACATAACTCTGCTAAGAGCTCCTTGTAGGGGCAGCTCGGGAAAGGTAGCCAGCTCCATCACCCCCAATTGTCCCTCTCGAGCCAGTCGGTGCAGTTGTCTTGTGTTCATTTTTCTTGTAGCACCTAGGGGCTTGCTCTGCAAAGAGAGGGCTCTTTGTGCTGGGGAAAGGCAGGCGCTTGGTTGCCAGAGATGAAACTGAAAATGTGAGGCGGCGGGGGCAACTGCATAGGGAGGTGATTTCGGGATTAGCTGGAGCGGGTACTTTGGGAACAATGCGCATCTCAAGGAGGGGCGGCCCTTGCAGCCAGAGGCTGAGCAGCCCTACAGCAGCAACAAGCCCAGCCACTCCTTGTCGCATCGACCCACACAGGTACGCCCGGCCCCAGTCTGGGCGCTGCCTGGTAAAGAGCAGCCGAGGAGGGAGCAAACCCAAAGCACTAGCCCATAGCTCTGGCACCCTGGACTAACTGGAGGGGCAGAGAAACCTCCGGCCGATCTCCCCCCTGGCAGTGGTCTGGCCAGGCTGCTTTGAACTTCCAGCCCATGAACCTCCCTCGCTCAAGCTGGGCTATGGGCTGCTTGTGCTCTCCCTGCTCTCCTCTGTGTGCCAAAAGGGTATCCTTTAAAAAATGGAAAGAGAGTCCCAATGAGGTAAATAGGGAAGAGCGTAAGCGTTGCCAAAGTAGATGTAAAAAGTTAATAAGGCAGGAGGCCAAAAAGGAATTTGAGGAGCAACTTGCTAAAGATGCTAAAACTAATAATAAAAACATTTTCAAATACATCAGAAGCAGGAAGCCTGCTAGAGAGTCATTTGGGCTGTTAGATGACCAGGGGGTGAAAGGGGCGCTTAGGAAGGAAAAGGACATTGCAAAAAAGCTGCATAAGTTCTTTGCTTCGGTCTTCACTGCAGAGGATGTTGGAGAGATGCCCACGCTGGAACCTTACTTTGTAGGTGATGAATTGAAAGAGCTGTCACAAAACAGTGTGACTCTGGAGGAGGTCGTAGAGCAAATTGACAAACTAAATACCAACAAATCACCAGGAGCAGATGGTATTCACCCCAGAGTTCTGAAGGAACTCAAATATGAAAATGCAGACCTACTGTTAGTAATTTGTAACCTATCGCTAAAATCTGCCACTTTACCTGAGGACTGAAGGGTGGCAAATGTAACCCTGATATTTAAAAAGGGATCCAGAGGTGATCCTGGAAACTACAGACCAGTAAGCTTGACGTCTGTGCCGGGCAAAATGGTGGAAACTATAATTAAGAACAGAATCGCTTGGCATGTTGATAAACATGGCTTAATGGGGAAGAGTCAACATGGATTTATTAAAGGTAAGTCATGCCTCACTAATCTGTTGGAATTCTTTGAGGGTGTGGACAAGGGAAACCCGGTAGATATAGTGTACCTGGATTTCGAGAAAGCATTTAATAAGGTCCCACATAAAAGATCCTTGAGAAAATTAAAAAGTCATAGGATAGGAGGTAGTGTCTAACTATGGATCAGTAACTAGTTAAAAGATAGGAAGCAAAGAGTAGGACTAAATGGTCAGTTTTCACAAATGAGAGATATAAAAAGTGGTGTACCCCAGGGATCTGTATTGGGACCGGTGCTGTTTAATGTAGTCATTCATGATCTGGAAAAGGGCGTTAAGAGTGAGGTGATCAAATTTGCAGATGACACCAAGTTATTCAAGGTAGTTAAAACATGAGCAGACTGTGAAGAACTACAACGGGATCTTACGAGACTGGGTGCCTGGGCATCTAAATGGCAGATGAGATTTAATGTGGACAAGTGCAAAGTGATGCACATAGGAAAAAATAACCCAAACTGTGAGTACACAATGCTGGGTACTATGCTAGGAGTAGGATCTGGGAGTGATTGTGGACAATACACTGAAATCCTCAGCCCAACGTGCAGCAGCAGTCAAAAAAGCAAACAGAATGTTAGGCGTTATTCGCAAAGGGATACAGAATAAAACTGAGGATGTCCTAATGCCTCTATACAAATTGATGGTGCAGTTGCATCTGGAATATTGTGTGCAGCTCTGGTCGCCCCATCTCAAAAAAGACATAGCTGAACTAGAAAAGGTACAGAGAAGGGCAACGAGAATGATAAAGAGTATGGAACGGCTTCCGTACAAAGAGAAGTTTAACAAGCTGGGTCTCTTCAGCTTAGAGAGGAGAAGACTGAGAGGGGACATGATAGAGGTTATAAAATCTTGAGTGGTGTGGAATGAGTAGATAGGGAATGGTTATTTACCCTCTCGAATAGTACTTAGAACTAGGGGACACTCCATGAAACTAGCTGCCGGCAGATTTAAAACAAATAAAAGGAAGGACTTTTTCACTCAACACATAATTAACTTATGGAATTTGTTGCCAGAAGACGTTGTCAAGGCTAGTGGTATAGCTGGGTTTAAAAAAAGGACTGGATAAGTTCTTAGAGAGTAGGTCCATTAGCAGCTATTAGCCATGTAGGTCTAGGGGATGTAACGTCTTACTCTCAGGAGCTGGGAGTGAACAACGGGGAATGGATTGCCCATTGTGACTGTTGGTTCTTCTCCCATGCGATTGAGATTGACCACTGTCAGAGAACAGGATGCTGGGCTTGATGGACCATTGGTCTGACTCAGTATGGCACTACTTACGTTCTTACGTTTTTCTGCCTGAGGCCGAGACTGGCAATGGCAGGCGCTTCTCTTCGTACTCTACTGGAGTAACTGCTTAGAGAGTCAATGAATTCTCCTGTGTGAAAGACTCTCTTTCCAAATCAAATCATCCTTTATTTGCCGCAACACTCTCTCAAATCTCTGCACGCTACAGGAAAGCAGGATCACTTGCAAGTCTAGTTCACGGAGGGAAGGCTGACACACAGGAGAATTCTTTGCTGTTTTAAGCAGTTACTTATCCAGCCTCTGCCCACATAATGGGTGCGAATGACAGAGGTTTAAGCTATGGTGCGCAAGTAAGGCAACCCTGTCACGGAGAAACATAGGGTCACACACGTGTAACACGGGCCCACATGTAGACTACAGGTCTGGTAAATATGTAACGCAAAAGGTTACACATGTATGCAGTGTTGCAATACATGTAGACTACAAGTCTGACAAATATGTAATACAAAAGGTTCCACATGTATGTAATGTTACAGTGGAGAACTGTAAAACCCAAATCAGAGATGTAACACGTGACAGGCTCCAGGAAATGCAAAGAGATACAAAATGTGTATTTGGGAACACTTACCAGACGGAACCCTGCAGAGATGCAGAGCAACCTTCATGTTTGCCTGGATTGCTTACGTGTCACGTTTCAGGTTTCCCCAAAGGCGGGAACAGAGACAAAGAAGGAGGAAGACTACTTAAAGAGGCCAGTAAGTCACCTTGGGAGAGTTCTCTCCCTGAGCCATCTCAGCAGTTACATCTGCATACGAAAAGCTGCCAGCCAGCAAGGCTGAGAAGACATGAGGAGAGAGAGATGATTTCGCTCTCAAGCAACTCTAAGTCTGGAGACCCAGTCGCTTATGCCAAAGGACTGAGAGAAACTTATGGACCTTTATAGGGTAAGATGCGTATTTAGGAACTCAACCAGTATAGATCAGGAATGCGTTATATTTACCTTTGATTTCTAGTAACCACTCTGTATCAACTATCTTGCTTATGTAATCAATAAACTAACTTACTTATCTTTATGAAGAAGTGTCCGTGTCTAACATTGGAACACAAGTGAGCAACAAGAGCCCTCAAGTTCTTGCGAACCCAGAGAGTAAAGAGTTTGTAAACGGGAAGGATCGGGCCCTTGAGTGACAAAGGAGTTTCCCTGCGGCAGACTTGAATTAGCCAGAGAGAGAAACTAATTCAAGAGGGCTGTGCGCAAGGGAAACTGAGTCACTCAAACCCAGTAAAGTTGTCAGGTGGGAGGGGGTAGGAAGGGGGGAAGCGCCACCCACTCACACCGTTCGCACACGAGGGAGCTCTGTTTGTGAACTGCGAGGAAAGGAGGCCCGTCAGGATAGTGTTTGGGTCTGTTCGTGTGCTTACGCACTCTGAATCTTGACCCCTATCATCATAGGGCACAGAGCTGGGGAACAAGGAAGGGGGTCCAGCTTCACCACTTGCACTCGTCAGGGATTGGGCAAGGCAGGGTTGTGAGGGAAGTGCCAGGTCCACAGGGGAGGGGGTCCCAAGGTCCACAGTTAGGGTTCACGGGGCTTACACACTCCCAAGAGGCAGGGAAGGGATGGTCCCAGGGAAGAGGGAAAGGCCCAACCGTGCGAGCCCGCAGGCTCTCACTCACTCTCTCAAATGACCTGGGGCAAGGGGCAGAGGAATACACGTATACACAAATAACTCAGGATGGGAGAACACACACTCTACTTGCTACAATAGGAAGGGAACAAGGATGGGGAACACACACGGCAATTATTACAAACGGAACAGTCAAGTTCAACACTTAGCTTCAAGGGGGGGCCAGTCTCTCCAGGGGCTGTCGCTCTGTTTACCGGCACTGCTCCCTTTGCAGTGCCGACCTTTGTAGTGGTGGAGACAGTGGCTTCAGCGGCTCCCACCCTCTCAGAGCCTTTTTCCCCGCCGCTTTCGCCCCGGGCGCCTTCGGCTGGGGGCGGCGTGAAGCCTCCGGACTTGGTAAGGGGGTTCCTGTGGCCTGGGAGGGGCTGCCGCACCGGGCAGCGGCGGCGGCAACTGACAAAAGTGGGGGTTTGGCCCTCCAACCCATGACAGTTGGCGCTCCAACGAGTAGGGTCAAGCTCAGCTTGTGGACCAATGTGTAGAAAGTAGAGGAGCACTGCCAGGTGACTGGACTCTTCTAAGGGGAGAAAATCAAACCCTTTCCACACAGATGGCACAAAAGGGACAGCTGTGGTGGGAGCAGGGAACAAGCGTTCACCTCCTGACTATTGTTTAATTAGCCTCCACTAAAAACACTGGAACCTACTCAGCTCAGCAGTAAAACTGGGGGCAAACCCTGCAACAACATACCCCAGCATGTATGGAGACTGGCCCCTCAGCAACCTCCCCCCCACCCACCCACCCAGTGAGAGGGCCAAGAGGATTCCCCCAGGCACCCTTTACTCCACTTGGGCCAGCTGCCTCCTGATGAGCTGCCTCAGCTCCTTGGGACCAATTCCACGCTCAAACCCTGCTCCGCATCTTCTCTCTCCTCTACAGACCCCCGAGCCTCTCCCCTCAGGGCAGGCTCTGATTGCACCTTGGAGAATCACTGGACTTTCCTATATTTTTGTATTATATGTATAAAAAACTCAAATTGTTTTGAGCAGTCACTCATAAAGCAGCCAGTGACTAAGTCATCCATCCACATCGATTCAAAGGGAGGTTAGCAGAAGTTCTTCTGACAGGCTAGCAGAAGATCTGTGAGTTTGTAATGACAGGCTAGTACGTCTGGTTATTAGGTAGTCTCTGATCAGACTTCCTCTCTGATCATCTTCTACTACTTCCTCTCTAAAGTCTGTCTGAAGAAATCTCGCCATCCCTTAGACTACCCCTCTGATCTGTTCTGCACCCTAACAGTAACTGGTCACCAATTTTACCCTGGAATCCAGTGTTCCATTTTCCCTGTTTTTCCATATTGCTGATCTCTAATGTTGACAGATTTCCAAAGACCCCATTCTCTGGGAAGCTGGGAGTTTGCTTGTGGGGCTATTAAAGCCAATGCCCTCACCCCCCAGCCCTGTCTCAGGTTTAAAAACCCAGAGTGAATGCCAGCAAATGAAGAGAATTAGAGTAACTCTAATCAGGTGTTCTCTGATCACGGACGTTTTGATTACAATCACAAGTGCCTCTTATCAGCATTGCTAAGCTACAGGCACAGTTTCAATGCAAACTCAATGAGCATTTTATCCTAGCTTAATGTAAGTAAAGGTAGACTGTTGGATCACTGCACCATTTGTTTCAGTTTTCTGAAGAAAGGGGCTTTTATCGATGTAACTGTCAAAGCAGGGAAATTGTTGTACAACTCAGTAATACGGGCCCTTGGGCAGCTAGCTCCTCAGTGAGGACCATCCAAGCATGTAGGACTGCAGCTTTATCTTCACACTGAGACTATTTCACCAGTGGCACTAGTGGAGTAAATAACAGTACTTCAAATAACCACTGGGACCAAATCTCTACTGGCTTGCATGTTTAAAGAATGCTGTGATTGGTTTATGTCTTGAGAGATTTTTATTTGGTAATACTTTAACATTTACAGTATAAGGCACTGATTTTTCTTCTGCAAGTGTGATGTGTGTTACAAGGAAGCAAACAACACAACTGGGAAACATAACATGTGCTGCAAGGAAACAAACATAACACAACTGCACTGGCTGACTGGAGAGGGACAATTGGGGGCAATGGAGCAGGCTGCCTTTCCCGAGCTGCCCCTACAAGAGAGTGACCTGCCAAGTTCGGGCTGAGGAGGAGGCATGGGGAGGGACAGGCCCCTGCTTCCTTCATCTGGGAATCCCCTTTGCCAGACTTCGCTGAGCACAGCAGGGCCAGACTGTGGACTTCGTAAAGGGGATATCCAGATGGAGAAGTCAGGGGCTTGTCCGTCCCTGCGCCGCAGCCTCAGCCCAAACACGACCTCTTGTAGGGGCAGCTTGGGAAAGGTAGCCTGCTCCATCACCCCCAATTGTCCCTCTCCAGCCAGTGGTCTCTGCTGCAGCTCCCCAGAGAAAGGTACCCTTGGCAGCTAAACTCCGACCATTCGCCTGTGACTGAGAGTGTTCTGGGTGCCTGCTGCAGCTCAAGCGGGGGAAGAGGTTTGGTGGCACAGGGGTTTGGGGCTCTGGTAGGAAAGGAATTTTGTGGGGCTCTAGAGGCAGGAGGTTGGGCAGATGGAGGTGTTTGGTGTGGGGGAGGCTCCGGGAGGGAAGAGATTTGTGGGGGCTGTGGGCTTGTAGTCCCAGCCGACGCACTCACAGTGTGCCTCCCCACACCTCCTGCCATGCCCCCACCTGACTTGTCACTCTCCTCCCTATGCCTCCTCCCCTGCATTGCATCCCACGGGAGAGTGATGTGTCCCTCCTACTATGATGTGCTCCAGCAGCATGCGCGAGGGGTAGGTGTGCAATCTTGTGGAACACCCAGAAAGTGATCCAAGGGGGTGTCCCGCAGCACAGAATGGTGAATGGTGCACCATAGGAACGAGAAACTCATGCAGTTTTGTGAAACATCCAAAAGACAGAGAGTGTCTCACAACCTTAAGTATGTTGTGAGAAACTCTCTGTTACGAGACACAAGGTTTTGGAACTGCACAATAAGGAACAGAGGGAGGCAACGGGGTATTTGGGGAAAATTCCCTCTAAAACGTTGTGTGTAGAGAATGGCTAGATGGTGCTGGATCAGTGTATGAGCGGGGATACCAGGCAAGTTATGGAGACTACAGCTGAGCTGTTGCAGCAGAATCCAACACCAGGAAACTATCAGTTAAGGCGCACAGCTGGTCACCTAGTGATATGGCAGCCACACTACAGCATATCTGAAGGAAAAAAACTGCTAACTCCACTTTCCACAAAATCAAAGGCTTTGAATTCTCAAAGTGTCTATCAATAATAGACACATAACAATCAAAATACACCTACATGAAGTCTTCCCCCCTGAGAAAAACATATATCATACAACTACCCCAAGAGACAAGAAACACCTCCACAAGGAATAAACTGCCAGATAAACTAAAATCACTAAAGACACGTATAATAACAATTTCACAAACAAGGGAAATTAACTAAAAATAAAAAAGCAAATCATTTAAAACACTGTTCAGTTACTACACACACAAAACAAAACTACACAAGCAATCACAAAATGAAAACTAACTCAAATGCCATAAAGCAAGGAAATAATGAGATAAGCACACTAACAAACACACAATACCACCAACACACACAACAATATCTCCAAACGTGCACTGCGAGTAGATTCACTACGAACAAGTGAGATGAGGGGAAAAACAACACCTACGGTCATTCCCCAAACAACTCCCAACATAAGTACACCCCACCAAAAAAATAGCATGAAACAGCTACGAAGCAGAGAAAAAACTACTGCCCACCCAGCAAAAAACTACTTACCAGCAAAACTTCAAAACTAAAGAAAGCACACCTTCCACGCACATAAACAAACAATGGCCCTTTTCACATAGACATTCTAACAGTGATAAAATGGGTGTTACATTTTATCATACATGTTACAGAGCACCCACAGGGCAACAGTGCAGCCCTGCAACATGGGCCCTTTTCACACAAGATGCCTCCACCCAGTTTCGCTGGGTGGATATGGATGGAGGCATCTGAGTGAACACTGCGGGCGGTGGGTGGGGTGAATTTCGCTGGGTGGAGATGATTGGAGGTGTCTGTGTGAACACCATGGGTGGTGGGTGCAGGTGCGCGCGTGCTCCCGCGCAGCACCCATCTCCATCCACCACTTTCCCACAAAGCAACGGACTCCAATGCTGGTTGCTCCATGGGTGGAGATGGGTGTTGCATCTCATGTGAAAAGGGCCCATGTTGCAGGGCTGCAGTGTTGCCCTGTGGGTGCCCTGTAACATGTATAATGAAATGTAACACCCATTTTATCGGTGTTAGAGTGTCTGTGTGAAAAGGGCCAATATCTCCAAACCCATTTAAAAAAAACCAAAGATCAGCGGAGTAGGTTAACAAATGTCAGATTTGAATGACAGATGTAGTATGTCTAAGCATTGTGAAATATTACAAATGGTAATCACATGGATAAATGTGTATTTGAAACGTGGGATGCTTAAAGGGAAAAAAAAAAAGGAACTTTTTTTAGAGACCGGCTGCAGTAACGTGTGTGTGTGCGCGTGCCGCAGTGGGTTGTGCAGTGGGGGCGGGGGGGCGGAGGTGGCTGTTACATGGACACACACATCGGTTGTTTTGGCCGATGGCTCCATGTGTGGGCAATGAATGGGTGGAGTGTAGAAGCACGTACTCAACCCCACCTACCGGCTGTGACGGTCACACAGACGCCCCCCCCCCGCCCACACAGCGGATCTGCGTGGGCAGGAGGAGGGAATGTCTCATGTGAAAAGGTCCATTAGTAGACTGTTTGTAATGTTACAATATTTGCATTGCAAATATTAATGCAACATTACAAATGTAACATACATGATTAGTTTGTAATATTACAAATCTGCCATTTGTTAATCTACCCTGCTGATCTTTATTTCTATTTTTTAAATGGGTTTGGAGATATTGTTTGTTTATGTCGGAGAAGGTATGCTTTACTTAGTTTAGAAGTTTTGCTGCGAAGTAGTTTTTTTTGGGGGGGGCAGTATTTTTTCTCTGCTTTGATAGTTGTTTCATTCTATATTTTTTTGGGAGGGGTGTACTTATATTGGGGTTGTTCTGGGGAATGGCTGTGGGTGTCCCCCCTTGTCTCACTTGTTCATATTGAATGTACTTGCAGTGCATGTTTGGAGATGTTGTTGTGTGTCTTGGTGGTATTGTGTGTTTGTTAGTGTGCTTAACTCGTGGCGTTTGAGTTAGTGTTCATTTTGTGATTACTTGTGTAATTTTGTTTTGTGTGTGTTTTACAGTGTTTTAAACATTTTGGTTTTTTATTTTTAGTTATATGCTTAAAGTTAGGCATGTGTTTAAGTGTTTCTAAATAGGATCTCTGTTTTTGTGCTATTAGATATTTTTATGTGGTAAAGTGCTTGATTTCTTTGTTGCACAGTTTCTCCTCCTGCCAGATCCTGTGGTGAAGTCATAATTCTGTATTTATGATGTAATCTGTTTCCATGGAAACATTGATGTAACAATTTTGGCATTTTAACTTTATTGAGGGATCAAATAGGAACAACATATGGAGTGTAAAAGGGAAAAATTCTTATTTAAACAATATAATTTTTTACTAATTAACATTGCAGTTCTAAGTTTTAAATTAAAAAAAATTGCAAGATTTTATTGTGATAAAAATTCTCTACATCTTATTTAAGTTCTTAGTTCAGTTCAGAGCAATTGAGTTATTTTGCATCAAGTAAGATGCTCTTTTGTAAATGGTGAAAACTCTTTCCAGCTCCAAATCACTTCTGCATCTGCTGGCTTATAAAGATTCTGTGATTGTTTAGGGACGATGATGTTTTGAGACTCTGCTACTTATACCAAGTAGGAAGTGGCCCTTTTTCACTGTCACCCACGCTCACGCCATCCTGTCCCAAACTTCAGTGTTGCCCCCAACCTGCAGAGGAAGATGATTGTGACTGAAATACGAAGGCAAAGTGTGGGTACATGGAGCCTAAGTTGTGAGCACAATATGTTAAATTGTACAATGTCTTTACTGCTAACATGGCATGGAAGTTAAGGCGGGAGCCTTAACTTGCAATTTCCATGCTTTTTAGTGTATGATTGAATTTGCAAGAGCCTTAACTTGTCTTGTAAACCGGAGGTTTTTTGACTATGGAATATCCACGTTTTTTGTTAAATACAAAGCACCTCCCCCTGCTCTCGCTCCCTTGCTCCGCACACCCAAAGCGTTCCCTGCCCTCTCTCCCTTGTCCCCCCTATCCGAAACGCCCCCCTGCCCTCGCTCCCTTGGCACCCCTATTAGATTTTATTATTAGGATCGCTGATCGCCCAAGAACCACTTAAGTTGTATAGGTACAACTCTATTTTATTTGATACAACATTAATAGTTGGACTTGGCAATATTACCAGCTTAGAACCCCAGTGATCTAATCTATGATGTTCTTATGTGTCTGATGACCACAGTCGGATACGAGGGCTGGTTCTGAAGATGACAGAGTGGGGACCCAGCGGGGCAGCCCTGAGCAGCTGCTAGAGAGCGAAGAAGTGGGTCTGTGTGTGTAAGGTCAGGAAGAGACACAAGCCATGATGTTCACTGCGGAGCTAGTGACTTCAAGCCTTGTGCCAACATTCAGTTGGAAGGGAGCTTCTTTTATACTTTTTAGGACCCATTCTGTCAGTGTGCTGAAGTATGCTGTTTTCCAATATACCCTGTGGTTTGGGCATATTGTTTATGATGCTTATGATCATGCCATAAGAAGCCAGCTCCATCTGCATTCTTATCTCTTGGACCATTTGGTTTCTGCTTTACGTCAGGGTAGCTGATGTCTTGATGGCCCTTGTATTGTATCACAATCATAAATTAATGGCAGTAGGGGAAGAGCGTGGGGGGACGGAGGCTCTGTCTGGTCCAGCTTTGTGGGGAGAGTTTCAGGAAGTGACGTCGGCTGATGCAGTGGATGTCCTAGGGTCTGTGAGGGCCACGTGTTGTGAACTCGATCCGTCCCTGTCCTGGTTAGTAAAAGCTTCCAGGGAGACGTTGGGGTCGGTGCTGGCGAGGGTAGTGAACGCGTCCTTGCAGCAGGGGAGGTTACCGCCCTGCCTCAAGGAGGCTGTGGTGCGCCCCCTGCTGAAAAAACCATCTTTGGACGTGGATGCGCTCACCAGTTACCGACCTGTCTCTAACCTTCCCTTTTTAGGGAAGGTTATTGAGCGGGCAGTGGCACTCCAGCTCCAGGTGCATCTGGA
>QEPC01007203.1:1758015-1793776 GCA_003113815.1 Sphenodon punctatus
GGGGTGCCACAATGGAGAGGGCATTCTCGGTGACTGGGCCGCGGCTTTGGAACTCCCTTCCAGAGGAAGCTTGCCTGGCCCCTAGCCTGTTGACATTTTGGCGAAGTTGTAAGACCTGGCTGTTCGCCCAGGCCTTTGGGAGGGAGGGTGGGTAGGGTGAGGTGTTTTAGCTCCCCCACCTATTTTGGTTTTTTAGTTTGTCTATTATATTTATAACTTTAGCCCTGTTTTAATATTTTAATAAGTATTATGATGTTTATGAGAGTTTTTAATGGTTTTATTGTATTTTAAAGTTGTTGGAAGCTGCCCCGGGCTGCATGGCAGGAGGGGCGGGGTATAAATTTATTAAATAAATAAATAAATAAATAAATAACTTGCTATCCTGTTCCGGAGACTCCCTTCTTTGAAATGCAAGAGGTTGTTTATAAATCCAGGGGCCCACTATGGACATAGGCTGACATATACTCCAAGCATGAACATAAGAAGTGCCATACTGGGTCAGACCAATGGTCCATCTAGCCCAGCATCCTGTCTCCTACAGTGGCTTGGGAGAAGCACCCAACAGGTCACAATGGAGGATCCATTCCCTGTTGTTTCCCCCCAGCTCCCATCATGTTCTCTGATCCTGTCTGGCTAATAGATGTGATGTCTGTGATGCTGTCTTGTCCAGAGTTCCAGAATCCAACTATGGCTCATTTGGCCCTATATTCTGACCCTGGGGGGTCTGGACGGGACTGTCCTTGGATGGTTCCGATCACTCCTCTCGGGGAGAAGCCAGCGGGTTATCCTGGGGGCTGAGTCTTCCAGCCCCCGGGCCCTGATTGTGGCATTCTGCAAGGTTCCATTCTGTCTCCGTTATTGTTTAATGTATATATGCAGCCCTTGGGGGAGATCGTGAGAGGCTTTGACGTTCATTGCCATCAATATGCTGATGACACCCAGCTTTACCTCTCTTTTTCAACTGACCCAGGTCCTGCCGTCTCGGTGCTGTCCCAATGCTTGGAGGCCATGGCGGATTGCTTATGGCAGAGCAGACTGAAGCTCAATCCTGATAAGATGGAGGTGATGGCGGTGGGTAGGGTGAGGGAGGTGGCGGCTCCCCTCGTAGAGGGGGTCCACCCCCCGTAGCCCAGCAGGTTCGGAGTCTGGGAGTGTTATTGGATTCAGACCTCTGCCTAGATCAGCAGGTGGAGATGGTGGCTGAGGCTGCCTTCTGCTAACTGTATCTGGTGCGGAGGCTGCGTCCATATATTTCCAGACCCAACCTGGCCACCCTCATCCATGCCTTCATCACCTCGAGCCTGGACTACTGCTTCGCGCTCTACGTGGGGCTTCCCTTGATGCTGGTTCGGAGGCTGCAGCTGGTGCAGAACACGGTGGCTCGTCTCCTGACGGGGACAAGCCGACGGGAACATATAACATCTGTGCTCCGCGCAATGCACTGGCTGCCTATAGCGTACTGAGCCAGATTCAAGGTGTTGGTCTTGGCCTATAAAGCCCTACACAGTCTTGGCCCTTCATACCTCAGGGACCGCCTCAACTTCCGCGCCTCAGAGGGGCCCCTTCGGACCGCTGGGGGCGCCTTCTTGGAGATCCCCTGCGTAAAGTGGGGGGCCACAATGGAGAGGGCGTTCTCGGTGGCTGGGCTGCGATTATGGAACTCCCTTCCGGAGGAAGCCCGTCTGGCCCCAAGTCTGCTGCCCTTCTGCTGGGCCTGCAAAACTTGGCTGTTCTCCCAGGTCCTCGCAGGAGGAGAGGGGGTGGGATAAAAGTTTGGGGGGTGGGTGTTTTTAGGGGTTTTCTGTATGTTTTAATCTTTTGTTTTATGGTCATTTTAACTTAAATGTTATTTTTGTGTGTTGTAAGCCGCCCCGAGATGCCATGGGCATAAATAAACTAATAAAATAAATAAATAAATAACAGTCCGCCCTTTGTTACAGTGAAATTGTAGCACAATCAAAGCGTGCATACAATTGGCATAGGCCAAGCCCAGCATGAATCAAAATGTAAAATAAATGTTTCAATACTTATAAAGCTAACAATTATACATAATTCTGCTTATTCAAATACTAGATTTTAGTCAAAAGGAATCCAGAGTCTTTTCAGAGAGGAGCTCATTCTCTGTTAAGAGCAATTGTTCCTAGGACTGGGCCAGTGGAATATATATGGCCCATTGCTGAAGCAATTTAATGGATCACTTTGCCCAACATGCAATAAAAACTACAACAATTATTAATACTCTTTGTACAATCACTAAAATTATCTTAGGGTGTAACATCAAATTTAAAATCCCAGAAGTGGTAGGAGACCACCCAAGAAAACTTTCCCAAAGTGAGTGCTTAGTATTCTGTTCAATGTTAGTGAGAATGTGGGTGATCTTATGCCCTTCTGCTTGTAATACTAAGGCAGTATGGCCTCGTGTTTTGCCAAGTGCCTATACTTTGCATGTGTAAGTATTTTGATTGTACATACACCTTTGGTATTGCTTTAGTGGTAAAGGACAATAATACATGACTGGCTTCCTTACATTACATTGCTCTTCCAAATCATATACTCTCAGGGAGGTTTTGATTTTCCTCTGCCACAATCCAGGTAGTGAAAATTTCAGCCACTATCCAGGGGTAGGCTTGCACTACGCATGCCCCTGTCAGAACCCCCTTTGGTGTGGCTACTTGGATGGTCAGTACCAATCCAGTGCTATTTTTGCCACCTTTTGCTTGCTCAGGTTATGTGTACCTGCGGCCTGTTGGATTAAAGGTCCCTGTAGGAATTATGGCCCATTTGTGTAGGGATGTGGCTGCTAATGAGGCCTTTTTGCCATGGGCCTGGTGGGGGGAGGTGACAACATGGTCACCCATTCATTCATCCATTCCTTTCTTTTCACTCCCATGGTAGTTGGTCTTCCCAGTTCTATTGAGATTTTAGCCCCAGGGTTTTAGAGGCCCCTTTTTGGGTTCTCTCTTATATATGAGACCTGGCTTAATGGGGTGGGAGTGGGAGCATATTCATGGATCAGCCCTTTCCCCTTCTTTCACCATGAGGGTTTCTATATCTGCTTAATGTTTTATTTTTAGGTGTTCAATATTTGATGGTGTAGTTTTCTAGTTTTACTAGTTAGATAGTAGTACTAGTGGATAGCTTCAAATGATCTTATCTAGGCAAGCTTGTGGTGGGGATGCCAGTACCACAGGCACAGGCCCTCAGTCAGTCTTGTGATCCTGTCATCTGGTCCTGGTGAAAGGGCAAAAGCCAGCATCAGGATTGTCCTCTGTGGCAGAGAAGAGAAAGGGAACACATGGGTAAGTCCAAATTTTCCTTTCCCTGATTAGTGTGTTACTATACCCATATACTGAATTGGATTTCATGGAAGGGGATGTGCTAACTCTAGTGCCCTGCTATTCAGTGTGTTGCGTGACTCAGGAACCCATGCGTAGTTTTAGATAAATAACATCTTGAACTTTCTAAAATAAAAGTGAAATATTTTGCGCTTTTGCAAAAAGTGATAAAAAAAGGTATATGCTCCTTTGACAATATTAAATTATATACAAGTCAGATATTATGCTCTTTCTGTTGAAGTATAGAATAATATAGTTGTTAAAGCTTTCTTGAACAAAGAATCTTGAAGCACTGTATTAAATAAGGTGCCTGAATACTGGTATTGCAGAGATGGTTTCTGCAAATCTGACAGCCGTTACGTGCTTTGCAGTTGCTGACATACAACCTTGGACATGAAAACCTGATTTTAATTGCCTGAGTATATGTTGGCCAGGATACTGGAATATTTCCTCGTTTTGAAAAAGTGCCATGGGATCTTTAACTTCGATCTGGATGTTCACTAGAAATGGGCAGAAGGGACTGTAGCTGTTTACTTTCAGCTAATGTTTAAACTCTCTCCAACTTTACTTGCTTCTTTTAATTGCCAAAATTGTGCTTTGTGTAACTCAGTTGCTTCGTATGATTTTGGAAGTTGACAGTTACTGTACACATAAATATTTTAATAGAGAAAAAACACTGCAAAAACAGGGTTGTGCCTTTGAAAATTGTTTTTGTGGAGTTTTTTTTGTCATTTAAATATAAATGATTCACTGCAGAGTTGGTGGAGCCCTACTTCTCATTGAGGAAGAAGAAAGACTCTTTCCCCTCCTGCTCATAATGCAAACCCCAGCTCTTGCATTGCAGGTGGTGGGGGAGGAACAAACTGCTTTTCCAGTGAACAGCAGATCAGTGGTGGAGGAGGAAAGCCCTCATCCCCGCTTGCAGTGCAGTCCCTAGAGTTTTCATTTTGGGCAGGGTGTATATACGTGAAAAAATTTACATGTGCAAAAAGTCAGACTTGGGAACAATTTCCTCCTCAAAATATATGAAGTATACAGTAGTAATGAGGAAAACACTGCACTAAAAAGAAAATTGATTATTGGTAACAAAAATACTACATTTAGGAAGTTCCTTAGAAAGATGTTTTCAGAAGTAGCGTTCTGTTTCTAAAAGAACACTTTTCTTTAAAAACACTATTTGCTTTAAACATATTCATACTTGATTAATCAAAAATAGAAATGTATTTTTTTTCTTTCAGGTACTTTAAAGTAGTGAATTTTTTTGGAAGGACTGCATGGATAACTGTTGTATGTTTGCATAAACAGGGTTGTGATTGCATTTTAGGCTTTAGTTACATTTTTGATACCCTACCTTTTGTTGATTGTACAAGCTACTGTTTTTGTGTAATTGAAGAGGAGATGAAGTCTAATATTTTGTTTCTGTCTCTAAAGACTTGCATAGTTGCCAACAAAATTAATTTGAACGGCCCAATTTTTATTGTTGATAGTGCTACACACATTTATGGAGAACACACATTCAAAAGTTTTGATCAGACATGTAACAGTTTACTGAAATGTTTGTTCTTTTAAAAAACAATTAAAACACTCTTTCATTGTGTTCTGTTCTGAGACACTCTCCCGAAATCTTCAAAGAAGTTAAAGATTTTTTTCAGGATATTAACTATCACTGAAGAAAAAAAAAAAAGTTATGTGCTGCCCCAGTAACTTGCTGAATTAATACCAGTTTTTTCACAGGGTAAACTATAGTCGTTCTTGAGTCTTGTGATAGTCCTTTAGCCCTGGGGAAATCTACTCCCCGAGTTCCTTCCCACCTTGTGCCTTGATAGGTCTTCTACAGAATAGTGCCCTTCTTGAATTTTGCGGCTATCAGGCACAAAACATCTTCCTAGGATTTCTCTCCAGGAGATTCATAGCAGAAGTACAAACACACACATGCTTGGCATATGATTAATAAAACAGCAGTTTACTGCGAAAAGCTTTAGAGTGGTTATACTGATATTAGCACAATGACACTAATGCCTGAGTACAGTTGCCCCATTCTAAATTCACCCTTTTAAGTGCCTTCAGACTTTTCAGGTTTGGGAGACATCCCTAAGTCATTTATCTGTCTGAGCAGAGCTGACCGAAGGATAGTCCCTTTGTGATTAAATCCCCGGAAAAGGTACGCTGAAGAAGATAAAGGGGATAGAATTTTTTAGTTCTATCCCCTTGATCTTGCTGTCATTTTCACCTTTCCACCAAAATGGCTCAGGATACCTTATAACAATTTAAAAAAAACAATGTTATAACATAAAATACATATAAAATAAATCCCACCCCTAATCCTTAACTCACCCATGAGCACCAAAAAATCATGCCTCTTCTCATCCAACCCACTTCCACTAGCTTGACTGTCATACAAGGGGGTTCCCAGTCCCCAAGCATTCCCCCAGAAGAGCACTCACAAGCCCGTACTTCCCTTCCGAGAGGGATTGTGACTGTATCCCAACCCTTACAGTAAACTATTCCCACCCAATGCTCCCAATTTATTAAAAAAACAAAAAAACAGCAGTTCTCTTCTCTTTTTTCCTAGTCTAACAGCCCATCAAATCCCATCTCTGTCGTTGCTGAAGGGCCATGCCAAAGGATGCCCTTTGGCTTCACCCTTCACTGTTGCCCCAATTCAGCACCGTACTATGGACGCTCACCCCAGGCAAGTGTACTGCTTAATAGGAGGCTCTAGGCTAGTAGGGACCTAACTCCCTTAGGCTTGGGCATCCAATTTAGTGCCTGCAATGGATGCTACCTCTTCTGACCCAAACACCCAGGGAAGGCTTGATGTTGTTCACAGTCCATTGGGAGGTGCAGGGGGAGGGGAGTCCAAGCCCAGTAACAGCAGCAGATGAAGATTAGACATTGTTACTCAAATATTTATAGTACTTTAGTATGACGGAAATTTTAAATTGGCTTCAGTTTTGATACTAAAGTAAAAAAGGCAAAATAATAAAAGATGTTATTTAGCATTCATCATTAAAATTTCCCTGGGAATCTGACTTGATGAAGCATTATATACTATTGACAAAGTTCAATGTCTGGAAATGTGTGTGAGGAAGATACAGGTTACTCCCATTGGACAGAACTGGGATGGTGCTACCATTAGGCAGCTCAGGCAGCAACCTCGGGCACCACTTTGGAGAGGGTGGCTCTCCTGATCCAACTGCCCCCCTCACCCCCCCAATCAGTGATAAGCTTTGCGGAGGATAGGAAAGGAGAGGTGCCCCCTTCAACTTGCTGCCCTAGGCTGCCTTGCCTGTAAGCTCTGCACTGGATCGGGGGTAGAGCCCACCAGGTGGCTCTACTCCCAATCCAGCTTCTGTTGCCATCTCTCTTGCCCCCGACCTAGCTGCTGCCAGCCCCTCCTTGGCCCAGCACCTCTTGCTCTATTTCACGTTCCTCCTGGCCAGGCTGGTCTTGCCCTGGCTTCTCCCCAACATTTTCCCCCTGTGCTCTCCTCCTGGAGGTCTCCCTTCCTCCTCTGCATGATCCACCCCGCCCCCATGCTCCTCTCCTGTGGACACTCTTCCCCCTATGGGCTGATACCTCACCAGGGAGCACTCTGTATGCTCCAGCAGAGCTGGTGTCGGAGGTGGTGTTGCGGTCCCCAAAGACTTTAGTCTTGAGGGGGCATTCAACAACCATGCCGATGCTGGTCTTGGTGGGGTGGAGCATGAGTAGAGTGGCCACCATGGCAACCATGGACCTGTCCCAAGTAGTTATAGGCCCAGGCCTTTGGGGAGGGTGGGAGGGTGGATTAGGGTTGTGCTTTTCTCCCCCTACCCTGTTCTATTGTTTTAATGTTGATATTGTTTCCCGGGGCCCTGTTTTAAAAGTATTTAACTGTTGATTGTTTTAAACTGTTTTATATTGTTTTATATTGTTGGAAGCCACCCCGAGCTGTTTACAGGAGGGGCGGGGTACAAATGTTTTAAATAAATAAAATAAATACATCAATCAATCATGGGGGGCACACCTTAGACCTGATTTTCTCTACCAGCCTTGAGGTGGGGGATCCATTAATGGGGGAAGGTGTCAACAGTGCCCCTGTCATGGACAGATCATTACCTTCTGGGTACCTGTTTCCTAGAGCATGTCTGCCCCCGGAGGGGCGTAGAACCAGTTATGTTGGTTGGCCCCTGGAGACTAATGGAACCAGAAAGGTTCTGGAATGCTGTAGGGGAGATACCCTCTCATCTTGATGGCCATTCGCTTGAGGATCTCATTGCTCTTTGGAACACCTTGTTGGCTGAGACCATCGACCAGACGGCTCCTAGGCGTCCACTCCCTGCGTATCAACACCGCAGAACGCCTTGGTTTACTGAGGATCTGTGGCAGCTGAAGCATGAAGGGCAGCAGTTAGAGTGATGGTGGTGCTGTTCGCGGGCTGAAGCCGACAGATTGCGGCATAGAGCCAGTTTAAGAGTCTATACCATGGTTGTATGGTCAGCAAAGAAGGAGTTCTTCACTGCCCTCATAGCATCCGCGAATATGCGTCCAATGAAGCTTTTCCGGGTGATGAGGGGGCTGGTTGGTCTGGCTTCCCTCTTCCTGGAACTGGAATTTTCCAGTGCCTGCTGCAACATGTTTGTCGATTACTTCGTGGATAAAATCACTCATATTAACCATGATTTCAATGCCATGCTTATTACAAATAGGGGTGCCAGAGGTTATGGAAGCCCCGCCTCGTCAGATTTCGTGCGATCAGTTCTAGCGTGTATCGCCCACTGATGCAGCAGATGTTCTTGGGGCTGTTAGAGCCACCTTTTGTGAACTAGACCCGTGCCCATCCTGGCTGGTTAAGGCCAGCTGGGAGACGCTGGAGCTGTTGCCACCCCCTGGTCAACACCTCCCTTTGGGAGAGCAGAATGCCAAGCTGCCTCAAGGAGGCAGTGCTGCAGCCTCTGCTCAGGCTGCAGCACTGACATTGACTTCCTTGCCAGTTATCAGCTAGTCTCTAACCTTCCCTTTTTAGGGAAAGTTATTGAACGGGTAGTGGCTCAGCAACTGTGGGGGAATCTGGACAGTGTCAGTTTTCTAGATCCATTGCAGTCCAGCTTTTGTCTAGGTTATGGCACTGAGACTGCGTTTGTGGCTTTGGTCAATGACCTCCGCCGTGAGTTAGATTAGCGTTGATCGACCCTGCTGATTCTGTTAGATCTGTCGGCTACATTTGATACTGTTGATCATGAGAGGCTGGTGACCCGCTTGTGGGACTGAGCCAGAGTGGTCGGGATCATTCTTGAATGGTTCCGCTCCTTTCTGGCCAGGAGAACTCAGCGGGTGGTGCTCAGGGATTGCTCATCCTCTCCCCGGGACCTCTCATGTGGAGTCCCGCAAGGTTCCATTCTGTCCCCTCTCCTGTTCAATGCGTATATGCAGCCGTTGGGCGAGGTCATGAGAGGGTTTGGCATTCGCTGCCATCAATATGCTGATGACACCCAGCTCTGCCTCTCTTTTTCATCCGACACAGACCCGGCAGTCTTGGTGCTTACTCGGTGTCTGTTGGCTGTGGGGGATTGGATGAGGGCGAGCCGACTGAAGCTGAATCCTGACAAGATGGAGGTGATGCTGGTGGGTAGGGCAGTGGGAGTGGCATCCCCCATCATTGATGGGGTTCGCCCCCTGCTGGTCTTCCAGGTTCATACTCTGATGAGAGTGCTCCTCAATTCCCAGCTCCGCCTGGATGTCCAGATGGGAACTGGAGTGAGGAACATATTTTGCCAGCTTCATCTGGTGCAGTGGCTTTGGCCGTATATCTTGGACTTCGACCTGGCCACCATCATCTGCTTTCATCACCTCTAGACTGGAATGTTGTAACATGCCCATGGTGATGGTTTGGAGACTGCAGCTAGTGCAGAATACAACGGCCCATCTCCTGACTGGGACGGATCGCCATGAGCGTATTACACTGGTACTCCGTTTGCTGCACTGGCTGCCTATAGTTTTCCGGACCTGATTCATAGTGCTGGTGCTTCCTTTATAAAGACCTATATGGCCTAGGCCCTGCCTACCTGCAGGACTGCCTCACCCCTCGGGTTCTGGATCGGCCCCTGCGGTCATCTGGGAGTACCCTTCTTGAGGTCCCCCAGGTTTTTCAGGGGGCAACTATGGAGAGAACATTCTTGGTGGCCACACCTAGGCTGTGGAACTCCCTTCCAGCAGAGGCCTGGATGGCTCTGGACCTCTCCTCTTTTCAATGACTATGCAAGACTTGGCTGTTCTGGCAGGCATTTGGCAAGGGAGATGGGTGAAGGGAGGGGGGATGAGGACTAGGCTGGTAGGGGTTTTAAATTTATCTTTCTTAACTTCCCCATTTTATTGTTAATATTTGATTTTATTATTGTATTTTACTTTTTGTACTGAAAAATTCCCCTGCACCATAGGAGTCGCCCCTGGCGCCTCAGCACCCACATGTCTGTCCGTCCCCACCTTGCTCTCTCCTTTCTCCTGCCAGTTGGACCTCGCTGTCAGTGCTGCCCTGAGTGACTCCTGCGCCTCTGCCATTCTGGCCGCCTTCTCTGAAGTACTGCTAATTGTAGGTGACAGGAGTGTCCCAAAACCGGCGTGTTGTGCTTGAAGTGAGTGCACGTGGGGGTTGCACATAACATATGGGTTGCGTGTGAGGTGCACGCCAGTTGTGCGAGGGGTGCAGGTGTTTGCCTAGAGCAGCAAAAATCCTTGTGCGGACCTGGACAGAATTATTGATTCCTGTCCTCCTCACATTGCACAGACTTGGACACAGATTAATGGGGAGACTTGCAACAGTTATCTGAAGAAATAGTGTGAATGTAATACATTTTTAATATACTGGCACTCAAACAGATATATATGTATTATTTATTATTACTCTGGTTCTGTTCATAATTGTATCGATGACGTCTGATTATTTGGTTCCAGTAACTGGTTAAGCAAGCACTCGTCGCTAACTATTGAGAAGAGTGTGCAATTTTTTTTAATCTCTTCCCCTCGGTTTTTATGTCTCACAAAAATCTTGTTGGTGTTTGTATGGTGAAAAAGAAGGACCCTCACTCTTTGTGACCTTATTTTTGTGTGTGAATTTAAAATAAATAAATATGAAACTAAGGAAAAGTTGTCAAAGATTTTTTGAAAATGTTTTGTACAGAAATTCTTAAATTTCTTAATTGTCATGTTTTAAATATCCATAGTGGTGTACTTAACTCATGGATATTTTTAAATTTTATTATATAGCCACAATTAAAATCACAAACGTTCTATTCATTATAAAATTGAGATGATTTCTCCTATCACTGTGATATTTGTTAGGGAAGATCACCCTGGTGAAGGATAGAATCTGGTCAAACATCAGGCAAATCAGATGAAAAACAAGAAAGTTACAGATGTTTGAATTCTGAAGGCAGAATGAAATTTTCTCCCCTATGTGACTTTTTGTGCTCACGGAGACTTAGTTTTGGGAGCAGTATGAAAAAATCTAGCAGTGCTCAAAAATTCAAGTATGGTCTGAATTGATTTCATGTTTTTAGTTTTTGAAAACCTGTTGTATAGTTTTGAAGCTCTAATGTTTTGAAGTCCTATTTTGACAAATGGGAAGAGTGTGAAAAGTGGCTTCTTGCTGTCTGTTTCACTAACATTCTGTTGAATATGAGGAGATAAACTTTGTGAAGGCTACCATTGTACGTACCTGAGTGGTATTTATTGCAGGCTACTGTATGAACGCCAAGACAGTTTATGGCACCCAATTGTTGTATGGACGACAGGGGAGTTTATTGCACTCAACTGTTGTATGGACGACAGGGGAGTTTATTGCATGCTATGGATAGGACAGAGATGGGCCTTAAAGAGAGAGTGACTGGCTAGCTGCTCCGGTTGCCAAGCAAACCCCCAGCAGGTGTACTGGCAAGGCACAAGGCTGGTTGGAAACAACAGAGATGACAAGAATACCAGTTGGAAGTAATGGGGCATTGGCAATGTCAGAAGCCCTTACTGGGTAATAAACCAATACAGTGACAGATTATTATTATTATTAAATAATAATATTCAGATGTGAACTGAAACAAAGGGCGGGGGTGGGGATCTGAAATGCCAAAGAAGGTGGGGAGCACTAAAAAAGATGAGGAGGGGAGAAGAAGTAGGGAAGCCACATAGAGGAAATGGAAAGACTGGATGGAATGACAGGTAGGAGGCCATTCAGATGATCTAGAATTATGGGGAGGGGGTGGGTTGAATTATGGATATGAGACCACTGGAAGTGGCTGGAATGACACAGGGGCTAGGTGGAATGACAGGTAGGATGACACCGGGAGCGGCTGGAGTGATGAGGGGCTGGGTGGACTAATGGGTATGAGGCCACCGGGAGTGACTGGAATTGGGGGAGGGGGGACGCAAGGTGGAATGATGGGTAGGAAGTCTCCAGGAGTGGCTGAAATGACAGGGAGCTGGGTGGAATAATATGTAAGAGACCAGAAGGAGAGACTGGAATGATGAGGGCTGGGTGGAATGATAGGTACAAGGACACAGGAAGCGGCTGGAATGACAGGAGCTGGGTAGAATGATAGATGTGAGGACCCAGCCAAACTTATCTTTCCATTAAACTTGTTTTCTGAAAATTCCTTTATTTGCTGGCAGTGAAAAGAGTTGTGTGTTTTATTTGGTGAATGTACAAATGTTGCAGGTATTTTACATCAGTGGGTATTTTCAGACGTGACGGGGCCAATTGACCCCGTCACGAAACCAATCCGTTGATCCCCTGCCGGGGCCACCGCATCACGACCCAACAGATGTGCCGGGGGCTCCTGGCGGGGAATCGGCGAGGGGGAGGGGCCGCGTGGCGTAATGTGCAGCCGCACGGCCCCCCCCCACCACCACGCTCCCCTGCCGCCCGCCGTCCGGGGAGACGGGCGGGCGCTGCGGCCAATGCGGCCGCAGCGCCCGCCCGAATTGACCACCGGCTGGAATCCCTGCGGGGATTCCGGGCCGTGGCCGCCGTTCAGACGTGATGGCTCGGTGCATCGCAGCGGGGAATCGCCTTCACCACGTGATCACCGCTGGCCCCGCTGGTTCGGCCGATCGCGTGGTGAATGTGATTCCCCGCCGCAATTGACTGTGGTGAACATCTGGGGGGGGAACATCCCTTCCCCCCATCAGACATTACGTGGTCACAACCACCACAGGGAATTGACTGTGGTTGACTGTGATCTCGTAACGTCTGAAAATACCCAATCAGATGATGCTCTGAAAAACAAATTTACAGGCTGAGTAGTCAGCATGCTTTTATCTTTAATGTAATGCAAAGGCTTTAATAATTATTATTTTAAATTCTCTAGTTAAGAGTCAGTTCTTAAAATTGAGTTTGTGTTTTCTAACATTTGTGAAAATAAGTGTCAACTTAATGATGCTGCTTCATTTCTTCACTGGAAACAAAACATGGCATAGGCCTAATGCAGCCTGTGAAAGGGGTGACTTAACACAACTGTTGATGCACTTGGAGTGAAACATCTTTATCAAGTTAATACAAGAAGCAGTCATGCCCTACTTGAATTACTCATTTATAATAGCTGAGCAGCAGCCTGCATGTGGACTTTGAAATCCTGGGAAAGTAAGATGCATGCATGCATTCATATTTCTAAAGCCTTTGCTCTGTGGCAGCTGGAAAATGTTGAACAGAGTTGTCAGCTTCTAGCTGTTGTCTTCATTTTTAATCTTCAGGGAGATATGATCAATTGAATTACTGACCAGCTTCATTATGACTTTTAATCATCACATCCTGAATTCATGAACTCTGTAGTTTCAAGTCATTTGGCTACATTTTATATAATAAATTATCATTCTTTTTGTTATCTGTTCTGTGGACTTACGATTCATTTGAATAAAACAGAGATTTTTTGGTAACCTGAATTAAACTATATTTGGTGTAGCTATTAAATTAATATTGCACACGTTAGTTTTGATTCTGGAATCTTCTTAGAAAAAATTCTTTGACAGACTACAGAATTATGAAAAACAGCCTCTATATCTTGAGCTTGACAATTCAGTTGTAATTTTTGACATATGTGACAAGGATGGCATACAGAGTTGCATTACACTAGGGAGCTAAAGAAGTGGAAATTATAGTGAGAAAAAGTAACAACCTATCATCTATGATTTTTGATAGGACTGGTAATACTCAAGCTATTCAAGCTGTTTCCTGCAGTTCAGTATTTGGCTTAGTGAAGTGGTTAACAAGTATTTGCAGCAAGTGAGTTCGGGTCAGTTTGGAGTTGCATCTTTTTCACAGTTTTATTGTACTTCTGAAATAGTTACTTTATTTTATTTTTTAGCAAGTACATAGCATTTATCCTCTGTTGTCTGCCTCAGTTGATTTGAGTAGCTGATTTTTTTTCCTACTGGTTTTATGAATACAGTATGTAAACGGGATAATTCATGACTCCAGAACTGTAAAACATGTATATTTATACATGTCTGAGCCAGCATTTAAAAACATTTAAAACTGCAGTACTTTATCAGTTGAATAAAACTGTTGATTTTTATCACTGATTTCATAATTTGTCAAGGCTTTCTGAGGTGCTCAAGAGCCATATTGAGGAGCATACTGTAACATGCTTAGATCCTTTTCTCTCACTTGCAGGAACTAAGATCAGGACACACAATTTTGGTTGTAATTTCTAATTTAAACAGGCTACAAGCTGTACATCAAGGATCAAGGCCAAATATTATAATTTATATAGTTATGTTTTTGTTACTAAGTGGAATTTTAGTACTCAGCTATCCATAGTGTCTGTTGTTTTTGTTTCAGGTCAAAAAAAAGATAAAGTAGCTGGTTTTTTTTAAACAAAGCATTGAATGACTAGATTTTTGTACAATGGCAATAACAAAAAGCAGTGGACTAAAGTTCAGACTTAAATAGTGAATAAGTCTGAGTAGTTTTCTGTGCCATTAGCGGAACAAATTGAACTTTCACTGGTTGAGTGCATATACCTAAACAGTGCAGTGTGGGAGGATTAGCAGACAGTTAGTCTTATTGCTTTATTGGCAGCAGAGCAGATTTAAACCAAATTTTCCCATGGCAGAGGTACTGTACTAGAAATTCCAGAAGTTCTGCTAAGAAATTTATGAAGTAGTATGAAAGTAAATTACTGGAGAGCCATCAAAGTAAGTGTGTTATTAATTGTCAATTTATTAACTTCATCCTCAATGCTAGTGTTTTATTCTTTTTTTAAAAAAAAAGAGGATTAGGTTTCAGACGACACTTTGAAAGCCGTGTGAGGTCTTTTATGAGATATTTCAGTTAAGCTGTAATTAATTAACTTAATTAAACAAATATTAGTTAAAGAGCAAAAGCACACTTACTCTTATGGATCTGTAAAAGCGGTAGTCATGAGATAAATGTAAGCTAGTGGAAAGTGTGAATCTGGGTCTAGTTAGGATAGAATGCAATGTTAGTCATCTTTGATTTTCTGAGAAACTGAGCGGTACAGCCAGACAAGCTGCGGTGGCCTGATCCCTGCGTGGCCTTGTGGTGGGCGAACAATGCTGCCACACTGTGTGGCCAGTGTGGGGAGTCAGGCTAATTGCTGCTGGAGCTGCTGCCATGGCTGGGAGTGGAGAGGCTACCATGTCTCCAGTAGCATCTTCGACTATAATTGCTCGCTGTTAGTTAACTGTTTTCACACAGATCAAAATCACTGAGCTGATGGACAGCTGAAGAGATTTTCCCAGGCATTAGTGAAATGAGTGCCTATTACTAGGAATGTTAACGACGTGTACCAATTTTCAGGTGCAGTTTACTTACGGTATGGCTTATTTATTTTAATTTAATTTTGAGCACGGGTACAGACCTGTAATTAATTCCAACACACACACCCCTGATTTTTACCCCCAGCCCCCAGGGCTCTTCTTTTCACTCATCCCCCTCTGCAGGGCCCTGCTATGGTACTTTACTTACTGGGTTTGGAGGGCTTGATTGAAGGTCCGGGGGTTCCTCCTGTGTGTAGGAGCCCCCTGCAGGCTCCCTCACTGTGGCGCACTGTTGAGGTCCCTGCTCCACAGTGTGCATGTGAAAAATGGCTGCTGGGGCCATTTTGCACATGTGCAGCCCTTTCCCAAAATGGCACCAGCAGCGTCAATGCCATTTTTGAAAAGGGCAACTGTTCCATGCATGCACAAACAGCACTGCTTGTGCATGATCAGAACTGCTACCCGTTTCCAAAATGGTGCTGACCCTGCCGGCACCATTTTGGAAAAGGGCTGCACATACATAAAATGGCCCCAGCAGCCATTTTGTGCATGCGCAGAAATGACTATATAGTTTTTATATGTTGCACTTGTAACATGATTGGCGTATAGCTGAAGTGTAACCGAGACAAACACATCTATCTATACCCTGCGAAGGGGTTAATTGATATTCTGGAATCTAACTTTGATTGCATGCCAGTAGGACAAGGTAGTTTCATACAGGGGACAAGCATTGGTCATATGCAAACCCCGAGAAGGGGCTGGCATCTAACATTCAGGGGCTGAACCTTGGCTGTATGTAAATCTCGAGAAGGGTGAGGCATCCCATCCAGGGGTTAAGTATCTGCTGCGTTCAAGTCCTGTGAAGAACAAGGTATCCGTTAGCCAGGGTCTAAGCATTGGCCGCATGCAAAACCCCAAAGGGTGAGGCAGTTAACATATCGGGGGCAGCCCATTTCTCATATGTAAGCCCTTGTATATTCTGTCACATAGGGGCTAAGTAATTGCTGTGTGTTAGCCCCGAGAAGGATGAGGCATTATTTTTCAAGGGTTAAGCCCTGATTTTGTAATCCTTGGGCTTTACCCTGCAGGTGTAATATTAGGTGACCACAATCCCATCTGGACTAGTTCCTTGTATATGGGGGATTAAGTTGGATAGAATAATTTTGTTTTTATATGTGTAGTTTCACTACACATATAGTGTGTGTGTGTGTGTGGGGGGGGGGATCGGGGGAGTGGACTGGGGTGTGTGTGTCTGCAGCCATAGGGGTCGTGCTGGGCCAGGGGAATTATGGTCCTTCTGGGAGATGAGTTTGATCTGTGAGACGGGACAGAAGTTGTATATCTGTCCCGCTCACTGGCTCCCAGGCAGGCGGTGAGGTGATCGGGGACCAGAGGCCCCCAGGCCTCGGTTTGATGCTCGTAAATGCAAGGTCAGTGGCTGATAAGTCTACTATGGTCTGGGAGATGATCCTGGACCAGGCGTCCGACCTCGCATGTGTTACAGAGACCTGGCTGGACACTGAGTCAGGGCCTATATTGGCTGACCTTGTTCCATCTGGGTACTCCATACGGTATCAGCCGCGGCTGGAGGGCTGGGTGGGGTGGGGTGGGGGAGAGGGGCAGTGTAGCCATTACTTTTAAGGATACCTGGTCTGTGTGGAGATTTCCTGTGCAACCTAGCGTGTGTGGAAGGTCTCCATTTGGTGTTGGATTTGGCTGGAGACAGAGTGGGGGTACTGCTGGTATACCGGGCACCCACCTGTAAAGCAGCTTCCCTGCCCACACTGAACGAGCTGGTGTCGGAGGTGGTCTTGCAGTCCCCCAGGACGATAGTTCTGGGGGACTTAAACATCCATGCCAGTTTTGGAGGGGCAGAGTGTGAGTTCATGGCCGCCATGGCAACTATGGGCCTGTCTCAGAGAGTAGTGGGCCCCACACTTGTAGGGGGACATACCCTGGATATGATCTTTTGCACTGGCTTTGAGGCGGGGGATCCGTTAGTGGGGGAGGTGTCAACAGTGCCCTTATCGTGGATGGACAAGGCTGGTATCCTGTTACGTGTCGGCCCCCGGGAGGGTGCGGAACCAGTTCGGTTGGTTCGACCCCGAAGACTTATGGAACCAGAAAGGTTCCAGATAGCTCTAGAGAATGTTTCCTCTGACCTCGATGGCTGCTCACTCGATGACCTTGTGTCCATGTGGAATTCTGTGTTGGCGGAGGCTGTCGACTGTGTGGCTCCCAGGCATCTGCTCCCAAATCACCGACAACGTAGCTCCCCGTAGTATACGGAGGAGCTGCGGCAGATGAAGCGGGAAGGGTGGCGGTTAGAGTGACTGTGGTGTCACTCGCGTGCTGAAGTTGACCGATTGCGGCATAGAGTCTGGTTACGTACCTATGCCGTTGCGGTGCGGACAGCAAAGAAGGTATTATTTGCTGCCCTTGCTGCGTCCGCTAAGTCCCGCCTGGCTGAGCTGTTCCGGGTGGTGAGGGGGCTGGTCAGTCCGGCCTCCCTCTGCCTCGACTTAGAATCATCAAATGCTCACTGTGATTTGTTTGTGGACATTTATGTGGATAAAATCGCTCAAATTCACCACAGTTTTGATGCAACTTTTTTAGCAGTGGGTGGGTCAGTGGCAATACAGGCCCCTTCTTGTCCTGTTTTGTGGGATGAGTTTCAGGTTGTGTCCCCCTCGGATGCGGGGGATGCTCTTGAGACTGTTCGAGCCACTTATTATGAATTGGATCCATGCTCGTGCTGACTGAATAAGGCTAGCCGGGAAACATTGAGGCCGTTGCTGGCGGGGATAGTCAATGCCTCCCTTGGGGAGGGCAGGGTGCCAGACTGCCTCATGGAAGCAGTGGTGCGGCCCCTGCTCAAGAAGCCATCTTTGGACGTTGGTGTCCTGGCCAGTTATCGGCCGGTCTCTAACTTTCCCTTTTTAGGGAAGGTTATTGAACGGGCGGTGACTCAACAGCTTTAGGAGCATTTGGACCGGGTCAATTTTCTTGATCCCTTGTAGTCTGTATTTCGTCCAGGTTATGGCACGGAGAGTGCGCTCGTGGCCTTGGTCGACGACCTCTCCCGTGAGTTGGACCGGGGTTGTTCGACCCTGTTGATCCTGTTAGATCTGTCAGATGCATTTGATACTGTTGATCATGAGTTTTTGGTGACTAGGCTGCAGAATCGGGCAGGGATTATTGGGACTGTTCTTGAATGGTTCCGCTCTTTCCTGACTGGGAGAACCCAGCATGTGGTGCTGGGGGAGTTCTCATCTTCCCCCAAGGGCCTCACACTTGTGGGATTCCACAGGGTTCCATTCTATCCCCTCTCCTGTTCAATGTGTACATGCAGCCTTTGGGGGAGGTTTTCAGGAAGTTTGGGGTGCGATGTCATCAATATGCTGATGACACCCAGCTATATCTCTCATTTTCATCTGACTCAGGCCCGGCAGTCTCTGTGCTTACCCGGTGTTCGTCAGCTGTGGGGGATTGGGTGAGGGTGAACCGCCTGAAATTAAATCCTGACAAGAGGGAGGTGATGGTTGTGGGGAAAGCCGAGGGATCGATGGAGTCCGTCCTTCCTTGATTTCTCAGATCTGGAGTCTGGAGGTGCTCCTGGATCTGCAGCTCTGCCTAGGTGTCCAGGTGGCAACTGTGGCAAAGGGAGCATTTCACCAGTTACATCTGGTGTGTCGGCTTAGGCTGTATGTCTCAGACTCGGATCTGGCCACAGTCATCCGTGCTTTTATTACCTCGAGACTAGACTGCTGTAACGCACTCTACAAGGGGCTACCCTTGGGACTGGTTCGGAAGCTGCTAGTGCAGAATGCGGTGGCCCGTCTCCTGACTGGGACGGGCCGATACGAGCACATTACACCAGTGCTTTGCTCTCTGCTCTGGCTGCCAGTAGTTTTCCGGGCCCAATTCAAGGTGTTGGTGTAGACCTTTAAGGCCCTAAACGGCTTGGGCCCCACCTACCTGCAGGATCGCCTCACTCTCCCGGTCCTGGATCAACCCCTGCAGTCGGCCAGGGGCGCCCTCTTCGGGGTCCCCCGGCTTTCCTGGGTGTCTACCATGAAGAGGGCATTCTCTGTGACTGCGCCGTGGCTGTGGAACTCCTTCCCGTTGGAGGTCCACTTGATTACCGACCTCCCCTCTTTCTGTAGACAGTGTAAGACCTGGCTGTTCCGCTGGGCCTTTATCGAGGGAGATGGGGTGGGCGAGTTGGGTTAGGGTGGGGCGGCATATAAGTTTAAATAAGTAAATATATTGTTTTATCTTTGTTTCATTTTATATTGTGTTGCTGCGTGTTGATCTATATTGTTAATGGTGTATGGTGAAAGCCGAACCTCTAGCTTAGCTTAGCTTAGTTTAGCGTATTGTATCATGACGTGCTGTGCCGTGCCGTGCCTTGCCTTGCCTTATTGTACAATACTATAGTATTGTAAAACTACTACTATAATTGGGGACATCTAAAGGTAGTTTCTTCTTTGAGTGGATCCTTGTGAAGCCACACTCTGGGTGTACTCTGCTTGCAGAAATACTGTGAAATCTTAAAGCAGTTTTCCTGCAGAGTGACAATGCACACTAAAAGAAAAAGTGTGCATGCAGTGAGTAGTATAAAGGCACGCTGCTCTACTCCCTTTTTTCCATTTTTTCCTTACTGCATTGAAGAAGTATGACGGAATCATATTCTTTACATATCTCCCTCCTGAACTTTTTTTTTTTTTTTTTTAAAGTACAGCCTGTTTTATTTGACTGTTTACCTATTAGAACTTATAGATTTACAGCTTACAATAATTAGACTTAATGATGAAACACAGCCTTGGGCTCAAAAGATGTCAGGGCTGCCACGACGCTGTGCCCTACTCTGATGGACATCAATTAGGGAAGGTTATTGAATGAGTAGTGGCTCGGCAGCTGCATGGGCATCTTGATCGCATCGGTTTTCTTGATCCCTCTCAGTCCGGTTTTCGTCCGGGTTATGGCACTGAGACTGCGCTTGTGGTTTTGGTAGATGACCTGCGCCGAGATATTATTATTATTATAATAAAAGATTTTTTATCCCGCCCCTTCCTGCCAAAGGCAGCTCAGGGCGGCGTACAGTATAAAAGAATTAAAAAAATACATACAACTTAAAACAATAAACCTATCAATTCCCTCCCCCCCAACCCTGTCCCATCCCTCCCCCTACCGCTCTCTCTCACCAAACGTCTGGTGGAACAGCCAAGTCTTACACTGACGTCTGAAGGAAGGAAGGCCCTGGGCCAAATGAACCTCTGCTGGGTGGGAGTTACACAACTGAGGTGTGGTGACCAAAAACGCCCTCTCCAATGTGGCCCCTTGGCCGACTGCAATGGCTGTTCCAGAACCCGGAGAGTGAGGCGGTCCTGCAGGTAGGTGGGGCCCAGGCCGTGTAGGGCTTTAAAGGTCAACACCAACACCTTGAATCGGGCAACCAGTGCAGAGGCCCATTCCTGTCAGGAGACGGGCCGCCACATTCTGCACCAATTACAGCCTCTGGACCATCACCTTGGGTAGCCCCCATGTAGAGTGCGTTACAGTAAACAAGCCTTGAGGTGATGAAGGAATGGATGATGGTGGCAAGGTCACAGTCAGAGACATACGGCCGTAACCATCGCACCAGATGTAATTTGGCAAATGCACTCCTCTCCACAGCTGCCACCTGGACATCTAGGCGGAACTGCGAATCGAGGAGCACTCCCAGACTACAAACTTGAGGAACCAGGATAGGGCGCACCCTGTCAACAATGGGGGCCTCCACTCCCTCGTCCCTCCCCACCAGTATCACCTCCATCTTGTCAGAATTAAACTTCAGGCGACTTGCTCTCATCCAGGCCCCCACAGCTGTCAGACATCGGGTAAGCAACAAGACTGCGGGGCCTGAGTCTGCTGAAAACGAGAGGTAGAGCTGAGTGTCGTTGGTATATTGATGACAACACATGCCAAACCCTCTCATGACTCACTGAAAGGCTGCATATACATGTTGAACAGGAGTGGGGACAGAAGAGAACCCTGCGGGACCCCACATGTGAGATCCCAGGGAGCAGATGTAGTCATCCAAGACCACACGGTGAGTCCTATCAACCAAAGATGAGCAGAACCATTCAAGAATGGTCCCGCCCACCCTGGCATGATCCCACAGCTGAGTCACCAGCAGCTCATGGTCAATGGTATCGAAAGCAGCTGACAGATCTAACAAGACCAGAAGGGTCGACGGCCCCCCAGTCTAAAGCACGACGCAGGTCGTTGACCAAGGCCACAAGCGCAGTCTCCGTGCCATATCCCGATCAAAAGCCAGACTCTGAGGGGTCCAGGAAACTGATGTGGTTCAGATGGTCTCAGAGCTGCTGGGCCACCACCCGCTCAATAACCTTCCCTAAAAAGGGGAGGTTAGAGACAGGCTGGTAGCTGGCAAGGGCGTCTGCGTCAAGGGATGGTTTTTTGAGCAAGGGCCGCACCACAGCCTCCTTAAGAGTTCCCGGGAGCCTGCCCTCCTCAAGGGAGGCATTGACCACCTGTGCCAGCACCAGCCCTAACGTCTCCCTGGTGGCCTTAACCAGCCAGGATGGGCAAGGATCTAATCACATGTTGTGGCCGTAACAGCCCCCAGGACATCCCCCACATCAGTAGGGGTCGCTGACTGAAATTGATCCCACAAAACAGGACAAGCCAGGGCATTCATAGCCTCTGGTTCCCCAACTGTATCAACTGTGGCGGCGAAGTCATGGTTAATGCAAGCTATTTTCTCCATGAAAAAGTCAATAAACCTATAACAGCCAGCCTGGGACACCTCCACTTCCAGGTGGAGGAAGGTTGGACTGACCAATCCCTTCACCACCCGGAAGAGCTCCGCCGGGCGAGATTTCGCAGACACTATGATGGCAGCAAAGAACTTTTTCTTTGCTGCCCGCACAACCACTGCATAGGCTTTCAAACTTGGCTCTATGTCGCAATCTTTTGGCTTGAGCATGAGTAGGACGCCACTGTCAGGGATTGGGAATATGGATTGGAGTAGCTCGACCCTGCTGATCCTGTTAGATCTGTTGGCTGCGTTTGATACCGTTGATCATGAGATGTTGGTGACACGCCTGCGGGACTGTGCAGGAGTTGGTGGGACTGTTCTTGAATGGTTCCGCTGGTTCCTGCCCGGAAGAACCCAGCAGGTGGTTCTCGGGGACTGTTTTTCATCATACCGAGACCTCTCGTATGGAGTTCCACAGGGTTCTGTTTTGTCCCCTTTCCTGTTCAACGTGTATATGCAGCCTCTCGGCGAGATGATTAGGGGTTTTGGTGCACGGTGTCGTCAATATGTTGATGACACCCAACTGTACCTCTCTTTTTCAACAGACCCAGGCCTGGCAGTCTCGGTGCTTACTTGGTGCCTGGCAGCTGTGGGGGATTGGATGAGGGCTAATCGACTGCGGCTGAATCCTGACAAGACGGAGGTGATGTTAGTGGGTAATGCGATGGAATTGGCGGCCCCCAGCATTGCTGGGGTCTGTCCTCCATTGACCTCCCAGGTACGGAGTCTAGGGGTGCTCTTTGATGCACAGCTCCACCTGGATCTCCAGGTGGAGGCTGTGACGAGGAGTGCTTTCCGCCAGTTGCATCTGGTACGACGGCTTTGGCCGTTTGTTTCAGACTCTGACCTGGCGACAGTCATCCATGCTTTCATCACCTCTCGACTAGACTACTGTAACACACTCTACGTGGGGCTACCCATGGTGATGATTCGGAAATTGCAGCTGGTGCAGAATGCAGCGGCCCATCTCCTAGTGGGACTGGGCTGCTGGGAGCATATTACACCAGTGCTCTGCTCTCTGCAATGGCTGCCAGTGGTTTTCTGGGCCCGATTCAAGGTGTTGGTTTTAACCTATAAAGCCCTAAACAGTCTGGGCCCGGCCTATCTGTGAGACCGCCTCACTCCCCGGGTCCTGGATCGGCCCCTGCGGTCATCCGGGGATGCCCTGCTCGAGGTCCCCCGAATTTCTCGTGTGGCCACACAGAAGAGGGCGTTCTCGGTGGCTGCGCAGCGCCTATGGAACTCCCTTCCGTTGGAGGCCTGGCTGGCCCCGGACCTCCCCTCTTTTTGGAAAAGTTGCAAGACCTGGCTGCTGGCTGTTCCACCAGGCGTTTTGCGGGGGAGAGGAGTGATGGGGGGGGTTAGGGGGCAGTTGTTTTCTCTGTTTCCTCCTTTTTATGATGTGTTCATTGTTTTTTGATTGTTGTAAGCCGCCCCGAGATGCCTGTGCCAGGAGGGGCATGGTAATAAGTTTTTAAAATAAATAAATAAATAAATAAATAAATAAATTATGTGTGCTCTGCATAGAGAGGATCACAATTTAGACAAATGTTGAATTTGTCAGTCCTTCACTACAAGAATGACAGAGGACAAGGCAGACAAGCAGGCATCACACTTATACAAAAAAGCTTTGTCTTCGACCATTAATGGAGACAACATACTACTATTACCACTATCACTACTACTACTACTAATAATAATTTCTATAGCACAACTAGTTGTACGCAGCGCTATACAGATACATATAACATAAAGACATTCCCTGTTCCATGGAGTTTACAATCTAATCAAGACACAAAGACACAGACAACTACAGATAAGAGTCTTCCTATGAATAATGGACTACAGGATGCAGGTATTCAATAAGTTTATTTATTTTAGTTTACATGATTGAAATCAGCAAGGCTATGATATGTATAGGGCCTGGGTTCATGATTTAAAAATGATCTTGAAGAAGTGGACCTTTAGGCGGGACTTGAATATGGACAGGGAGGCGGCCTGACTTTGTTCCAAGCATATCGTAGAGCAAGGTGAAAAGTGTGGAGTTGAGAGTTGGCGATGGAGGAGAAGGACACAGATAAGAGCATCTTGCCCGATGAACAGTGGTCATGAGTAGAGGTTTAGGGGGAGAGAAGAGGTACTGAGGAGCTGCGGAGTGAAGACTTGCAGCTTGAAGGTGAGTCGGAGAAGCAGATGAAGAGCCAGTGTAGTGACTTGAGGAAAGGAGTTACATGGTTGTAACATGCACAAGGAAGGTGATACTCGCAGCTGAATTTTGAATAGACTGTAGTGGAGATGAGTGGCTCAGTGGGAGACCTTTGAGAAGCAGGTTGCAGTCGCCCAAGCAGGATGTGATGAGAGAATGGATTAGGGTTTTTGTAGTGTGTACAGACAGGAAGTGATGGATTTTGGTGGTATGATAGAGAAAGAAATGACAAGTTTCGACAGTGCTTTGGATGTGAGCAGAGAATGGAAGAGAGGAGTCAAAGATAGCACAAGGTTGCAGGCTGAGGAGACTGAGAGGATGACAGTGTTCTTTACAGAGATGGATCAAGGTGGGAGGGCAGACGTGGGTTTAGGAGGAAAGATAAGATTTTCTGTTTTGGCCATGTTAATTTTAATGTGGTGGTGACACATCCAGGCAGCGATGTCAGGCAGGCAGGCAGGCAGGCTGAGATTTGGAACTGGATTCTGGGTGAGAGTTCTGGTACAGAGAGGTAGATCTGTGAATCATCAGCATAGAGATGGTACTGAATGCCATGGGAGGAGATCCGAGCACCAAGGCAACAAGTGTAGAGAGAAAAGAGAAGAGGGCCCAGAACCGAGCCCTGGGGCATACCAACCAACAGCGGGGATAGCAGTAGAGGAGCATCCACCAAAGAATACACTATATATGTGGTGGCGGAGGTAAGAGAAGAACTAAGATTGGATGGAGTCCTAAAATCCAAAGGAAGACAGAGTGTCAAGGGGCAGCTGGTGGTCAATGGTGTCGAAAGCAGCAGATAGATCAAGGAGAGAGTAATGGCCCCTGACCTTGGCGATGAAGAGTTCCTTGAAGATTTTGACAGTGGCTGTCTCTGTGGGATGTAGAACGTGAAAGCCAGATTGGGGTGGATCAAGAATGGCCTGAGTCGCAAGGAAGTCAAGGTAGAAGACAATGAACAGCACGTTCAAGCAGTTTGGATGCAAAGGGAAGGAGGGAGATAGGACAATAGTTAGCAGAGCAAGTAGGGTCCAGTGAAGGTTTTTTGAGGAGTGGTGTAACCACAGCATGTTTAAAGGCAGAAGGAATGGTCATTGTGGAAAGTGATAAATTGAGGATGTGATGGATGGAGAGGATAATAGCAGAGGAGATGGGTGGGGACAGGGTCAGAGGAACAAGTGGTGAGTTTGGAGGAGGAGAGAAGGTGAGTGATTTCCTCCTCTAACTTCAGAGAAAGAAGAAAGGGTGACATGTTAGTGGAAGAAGGGAGGAAGTTGAGGAGACTTGACAGAAAACTATGTGAATCTACAACATGGCAACAGCCTTGGAAGGTGTCCCACCAAGTTGGTGTGAATTCAGGATCCTGCATTATCGGTGGAAGATCCACCTGCTGCCAAACAAAAAAAGACTAAGAGACCACTCCTGATGCAAGAGACAGCCCACAAAGGGTTCGATATTAAAGTCCCACTGGCCAGCTAATCCAAACAGGGCATCTGATAAGGAGCAGGAACCACTTCTCCACACTGATAGTAATGGACTATCTGACACAGGGCACCAACCGCCCCTCGCCTTAGAGCCTCAGCAGTCCCTGGCATGGGAATATGCAAGGGACGAGCCAGAGCACTACATGAGGAAAGAAGTGCGCTATACAGTGCCAGGCAATATGAGCTTTGTGGACCAAAGGACCACGTTCTGTCGCTGGTGCAGGATGCTACAATGCAGGCAGAGTAGGTATGTCCACTCAAGCTGTTGGTATGCGAGACCATTTCGTTCATCACAAAATATAACAGCAACCCTGTGCAGCACCGACTCACCTGGCAGAGACAGGAGCCAAAACCAACCTGGCACTGGTGGATATGATGACTCCTCAAGGGCTGCGGCCAGCAAGGCACTGACAGATGCCTCTCTCCCCCTACGGGGGTGGGAGTGGATGGAAGTGCAACCCACCAATTACATCTGGTGAAAAGGCTCCGCTCAGACTTCGATCTTGTCACTATCATCCATGCGTTTGTTACCTTGAGGCTAGACTATTGCAATGTGCTCTACATGGGGCTTCCCAAGATGATGGTTCAGAAGCTGCAGCTAGCGCAGAATGCGACTGCCCATCTCCTTACTGGGACAGGCCGCAGGAAGCGCATAACACCTGTGCTCTGAGCACTGCACTGGCTGCCTACTGTTTTCCAGGCCCAATTCAGGGTGTTGGTATTGGCCTTTAAAGCCCTTCATGGTCTAGGCCCCACTTATCTGAGTGATCGCCTCACCTCCTGGACCCCCGGTCGGTCCCTGCGGTCGTCCAGGGGTGCCCTCCTGGAAGTTCCACATTACTGACAGGTTTGGACGGATGGGAGGGCATTCTCGGTGGGCACACCGTCACTTTGGAACTTCCTTCCAGTTGAGGTTTGCCTCAGCCCGAATCTTCTCGCCTTCCGATGAAATTGTTAGACCTGACTTTTCTGCCAGGGGTTTAGCGAGGGAGGAGGTTAGGGTAGGATGGGTATGTCGGGGTAAAATTGGGATCTTTCTTTTCTGCACTATGGGTGTGTTTATTGTTTTGCACATGATTAGAGTTTTAGTATGTGAGCCGCCCCGAGTCACTTGTAGCGAGAGGGGCGGGGTAAAAATGTACATATAAATAAATGAATTAAATATATAACGGTGAATGCACTATTTCCTTTTTATGTTGTGAGATCTCTGGTGGTTGTAAAAGCCACAGTTGGTAGCTCTTACAATAACCCAATATCTCGCAGCATAAAAAGGGAATAGTGCATTTACACATTACAAAAATTGCAGAATTATAATATCCGGTAGTGTCTCAATATTATTAATAGCCCATTGTGTAATTTGTGAAAGCAGCCATAGTTAATAACAGTAATACAGGGCTGGAATTGGAAGTTGGGGGCATCGGCCTGAGGCAGTACCAATGACTGAACCAACCGCACCATCTGTACTGTGTGCATCTGGCCTAGAGCATACTCATCAAAACATAAATCTTCCAGCATCCCCAACTGATGCAGTACCATTGATACCGGTGATGCTGTCTCATGATCTCTGGGCACTTTTGGTTCCCACTATTGTGCCGAAGATTGATCTAATTGGTATACAACCTAGGATCTATAGCGCTCGTTCCCACACGATGAATGCCACCCTGAATAACTCCAACAAACAGGCAAAACCTTGTACATCACTGACATCTGGTGTCAAGTCGGTAGCGTGCATAAGGCAACCAAGAGTGATTAGCACAGTAAATGAGCATGAATCTTTTCAGTCTTATATTTCAAGCTTGAGGGGCCTAATGGGTATGAGTGGGAGAGGGAATTCTCCTAATACGTTTTCGAGCTCATCTACCCTTGTCTGCGCTGCTAGCTCTTATGGCAGCACTCTTTCAGATGATTGCGGGGAGAGCGTTGAAAGAATTAAAGATGACATCTCTTTGGTTCTCTCTTCTACCTACGTTGAAGCAGGTCAAGGGGAATCTCCACCATTTACCATTTATTTATTTAGGCACTGGCTTTCGCCATGGCCAAAAATACATGCACAATTAAAACTGTATACAATAACCAATACACAGTTGGCTGTATACAACATACACATACACAATCTCAATTATCATTTACCGGGTCCCCCATAACCTCTTTTTCACATTGCCATAGCCTCGATCATACATATACTTATACATAGTTCCAGCACTACTTATCAAGGTTCTTATCCCTTACTTAATATACTACCATACTCTTGATCAATACTTATACAATTCACTATTCAGCAGGTATTACCATTCTACAAATACGTCCCCAATTGGTAGTTGAACAGCTAACCATTCCCCGAGTCCTGCTACCAATACTAATCCCAATCCATCCTCCCCAACTCATTTCATATCTTGCTGTGACCATGGTACCCTGGCAACTAGCTTCCACTTACAATTCCATGTATTTCCCTAACTATTCCAGCCCTTGTCAGGTATCTAGCTATTTCCTTATGGTCTCTACATTGGGCCAAACAGAATTTACGACCTCAACCTGTGGAAATATTTCCTTGATGGAACCAATACTCTTTAATTTTGTATGGATAGCTAATCTCCTTTTCCCAGCCAACAGTACATAGATTGCGACAGCCTTCACTTCTTCCCTCCCTCGCAAACCCAACAGGTGCAAATAGCAACCTTCGTTGGTTATATCCATTCCCTTCTTTAATAAGGGAACCAACCAAACTGTCCTCAATTCCCCATAATATGGACAACGCAGCAGAAGGTGCTCAGTTGTTTCCACCTCCTTCAGACTACAAGGGCATAATTTTGTTGAATACAGGACCTTTTTGTACCTGCCCTCTGTCACTGCCAGTTGTATGAGCTGAAAACGTAGCAGAGTGTATCCTCTGCGGATTTTACCATTAATCATAGTATCCAAATATGGAATCTTCACATCTGCTTAATCTTCCATAAGTGGTAATTTCAACTACTACTGCTACTAAGAATAATTTCTATCGCACTACTAGACAACAAAGAGAGTGCTTTGGTGTTGCTTCCAGTGTTAGTCCATTAGGACAGAAAACCTTAAATAATAGCATGCCTTTATTCATGATGTCCCCTGCAAACATGGACAAGACTTTGAATACAGTCATGCAATCACCAAAGGTGCCTTCAACAGATCAGGTTCTTACACTACATCCCTTAGCAGTAGAAGAAATATCAGATATAGACTCGGACTCTCAACGTTTCCCGCTACCCTTTAGTCCCAACTTTTTATTATTATTAATTATTCATTATTATTATTAGTAGTAGTAAGCATTTATATAGTGCCAGCAATGTACCTGGCGCTTTACAAAGTAATGGCCCCTGCCCTAGGGCTTACAATCAGAGAGCCGGGGGGAGACGAAGGAGAGGAACAAAGGGAGAGACAAGGAGTGTAACATTCATGACGATGTGAGGTCCCAGGTGCACGTGCGTGGCTTGGTTACATCGAAAATGATGGCTGGATAGTCTGTGTGGTGAGGATATGAGTACACAGACCTCAGGTAACAGATTGTACTGGATGGAGGGTATCAGCAGGAGTTAGGTGAGGGGAGCGAGGAGTCGGGGAGGGGAAGGCAGAGCAGAAGAGGTGGGTCTTGAGGAGGGATTTGAAGGTACGAAGGGAGGGGGTGAAGCAGATGTGGGCAGGGAGGGAGTTACAGGCGTGGTGGGCAGCTAGGGAGAAGGGATGAAGGCAGTTAGGGGACCAGGGGAGGCAAGGGAGGGCGAGAGAGGGGGATGTCTTTATCTGATGACTATTATGTTCACAAGGCACCACCAACTGTAACATGGCTATTCCCCTTCTTACCACTAGATCAGTGCCCTCATGGTGAACCCAACGCTCCAATGTGCATGGGATCACTTCAGCTATCATTGCATAAGAATTTTGCAACTTATAAAGGATTATAGTCAAAGGGGTCAGGATGAAGATCATGGTCTGGTATACTGAGTGTTCCCCGCGTTAGGAACTATCAGCTCAACTGATACTTAGTCATTGCCAACAACACTTGTGGCAAAAAATTATTTTAACCACCATGGCCACATCTCATTCACAGGAACAAGATCTCCTGTCAGTAGAAGGCATCCAGCTGGTCTAATAATCCACTCTAAACATGACATGGTATAATCAAAAGTTAAGGCAGGGTTATGGCCTCTGACATAGTCTTATTTTAAGGATTGGCATCTCTACACCTGGTCCCTCTGCTGACTCAGAAGATCTCAAAACTAATTGACCTGTTTGCACCTCAATTAACATACGATTATACCTACCCCATAGGCTTATAATTTCCTTTTTCAGTTATACTTAGCCTTCACGTATAGGCTCGGCTATTGCACAGTGGAGAGCCCCTTCACTGTTGGAGGCTCATTGAGCACACTGAAACAAATCTCTGTTCATAGGGTACATTCTCATGTACCGTGAAAGAAGTTTATCTAAAGATCTTGACCTGTTCCAGTCTATATCTATTGGTCTTCCAAGCATGCTTTCTAAAATGGGGTGCAAAAATCATAACTTTAGTCTTGTCATAATTGATCTGCAAACCCTCCTCCTGAGACAGGGATGTAAAGTCAGACAGCAGATGGCTGAGGCACCAACAGGATAAAGACAAAAGGACAGAGTCATCTGCATACATTAATAAAGGAACTTTCCTAGTCTTGATTTTGGGGGCCATATAATGATCTTTTGTTTGTATGACCTCAGGTTAAATATGCTAACTCTGTACACTTTTTCTCAGTATCTTCCCTCAACAGTCTACTTTGAAGGTCTGCCCCATCTGATTCTATCAATCAACATTGTGATATATGTTTGTATATCTTCCACAAAGGTAGCTTATCTCTGATATATGCCTCGTTACACCTTCCTATGGTGACGTAATATCCAGTACTGGACACGTACTGTATCTCAATAGCTCTTCTGTATTTGTTATAAAAGAAAAGAGAGGAAACCACTAGGCCTGTTCCAAATACAGTTTTCAATTGCTGTAGGACCCTGGATGCCTTTGACTCTCCCGGATATGAATGAGGTGGGAATATTCTAGCTCATTCCCTGTACAATTCACAATTCATGTATATGTTGCTCAGATCCAGACACTTCTATTATAATAATAATAATAATAATAATAATAATGGAAAGAGAGAGCATTATTGAAGTATCCCTGCTCTTATGGATTTACTGTAATTCAATTTGTGGTCCTTCGCTCAGGATGAATGGTGTCTCATCCTCTCGTTAGTAAAACGTCTGTAAATAAATATCGACCTTTTAAATATATTTTACATATGTATGCATATATAGGGTGAAAACAGACATGACGCTAATCACCCTTTAACCACCCTTGGTGATTATTTATGCATGTTGCAGGGCTGTATTGGTGCCCTATGCAGCCCTGAAAAATGCATAAATGACCACCAAGGGTGGTTAAAGAGTTAGCGTCATGTCTGTTTTCACCCTATATATGCATACATATGTAAAATATATTTAAAAGGTCGATATTTATTTACAGAAGTTTTACTAACGAGAGGATGAGATACCATTCATCCTGAGTGAAGGACCACAGATTGAATTACAGTAAATCCATAAGAGCAGGGATACTTCAATAATGCTCTCTCTTTCCATTATTATTATTATTATTATTATTATTATAGAAGTGTCTGGATCTGAGCAACATATACATGAATTGTGAATTGTACAGGGAATGAGCTAGAATATTCCCACCTCATTCATATCTGGGAGAGTCAAAGGCATCCAGGGTCCTACAGCAATAGAGTTGCATTCGCATATACTTATGTATGCATTTCTGTATATATATTGAATCCTTGTTATTATAGTTCATTTTACTATATTTAAGTCTTCTGGGGTGTAATGCTGCAGTCCCACCTACTTTCACATAGTAGATATATCTACATCTGTGTGTACTGCTAATTAATCAGTGTGACTCCATTCAAGGATCTACTCAAAGAAGAAATTAAGTTTGGTTACTTCTAACCTAGTTCTTTGAGATGGTTTCTCATGGAGTCACATATGCTCACATCTTTCCCTCTTACTGAAGCTAGGAGTTCACTGTGGTAAGGGGATTAATACTGAGGAAGGAGAGTGGAACAGTGTGCCTTTATACTAACTGGGCGGAAGCTCTTTTAGTGCGTATTTGCTGCTCCTCGGGAGACTGCTTTAAGATTTCAGAATGCCTCTGCAAGCAGAGGAACGCCTGTAATGTGACTCCATGAGGAATTGTCTCAAAGAACTTGGTTACATGCAAGTAAGTGTAATTTCTTAAGACAGTGGACTGTCTATTGGAGGTGGTTGTTACTACAAGTTTCAGGGGTGTAGCTATAAGAAGTGCAGCAGGTGCTGCACTGGGGCCCATTTCATCTTTTGCACAAGGGCCCATTCATATTTAGCTATGTCCCTGACAAGTTTTGCTGTTTGGTGTGCATATCCTATTTTTGCTCTGCTAATGCCCTTTGCCCTACCACTGCTCTCTTCAGGGCAGGATCCAGGCAAGTGCAGATGTGTTGGGAGCCCCTGCAGAGTCCTTCAGTTCCTGTTTTTTAGGAATAAACTTGAGATGACAATGTAAGTGTGCAGAGCATTGGTGTAAAATCTGAGCTAACGTAAGGATTCCTAGAATGGGGAAGGCCCATGGTGATTTAGGAGGGCCGCCCCAGTATTGGGTCTATGGGTAAACTAAAAATAATAACATATGCATAATGCATGGGTCTGAAATGCAGGGTGACCCATGCCCTAAACGTTTTCCCTTTTTCTCATGTGTGAGTCTGAAGGGAGTATATAAGGGGTGGGTGGGTGTCAGTGTATTTCCATCAAAGCTTTCCTAAGTTTAGAGGGTCCCCCATCCCACACAGGGCCCCAACCTCTCTGTATCTAGCGCTGGCTCCCTTTGGGGATAGGAAAAAATTGTAGTTTAGCACTAGTTTTTTTCTTGAGCAGTGAACTAAAGTCATAAAAGTTTCAGGCAGTGACATGTTTTGTCCATGAGATCTTGAACTGAGAAAAATTGATGGATGTTACTTCCAGTACTGCCACCTCAGAATCTAAATGCATCTTTCATAGTAAGAGTGAGATACTGGGTGTTTTCACATGGATGTGGGGGTGCTCAGCCCTGTAGCAGTTCTGGGGGTGCACCCCCTCATCTGCCGACTCGCAGCCCCACCTGCAGCACATTTAAGCAACCCAGTGGCTCCCATGGCACACGGTCTGCCAGCATGGCACTCCCTCCCTCCCTTTCATTGTAGAGTTGCAAGCAGATCGCCCGGCGGTCTAGGCTGCTGTCTGCAAATCTGTGTTGTCCGCGGAGGGCAATGCCTGGCTGAGACTGGGGCTGCTGTGGCTGTCCACCAAGCAGATGGACAGCAGCCCCACCTCTGGCTGTTGCCCCAGCTTTGGGCTGCCTTCTCCACTGGTAGTGCTCCTGGGTGTTCTGGAGCGCTGTCGACTGGGCTGCTCCGGAGCAGGCACAGCCCACTCCGCCTCTGATCTCCCTGCACGTATGGCGGGCTGACTTTAAGTGGACAGTGCACCTGGGGGTGAGGTGGAGCAGAGGTGTCTGAAGACACCCACTGTCAAACATAGATATTTTAAAATGTGATGTTGTGACTTAAGAAATTAGGTATCAAACATCAGTCTTCCTATTTTCTAGCTGGAGTTTGTAGTAACTCCATTCGCATATTTTAAAGATAGTAACACATCATAGACTTCAGTGTTAAAAGCTTATCCAATTGTAAAAGTTTGAACTTGCTGCAGTTGATAAGATAATGTTAAGAGTGGTTTGAAGACTAGATTTACTCCTTGTAAGTAGTTTGAATGTTGACAAATCTGTGAATGTGTTTGAGTTTTAATATATTTGAGTGATACAGCATGTGATTTAGCTGGTGGTTTTTGCCTGCATTTTAGTGATAGTGTTGAGAGTAAGTACATTTGAAAAACATTAAATATAAATTGTTAGGGATGTGGGAGGGGAATGTACCTGTAACTTTCAATGTTTCCTTTTTGAAACTGAGAGACTTCTTGCTGTTCCCGAGAGCAACGTATTTGTTGTTACTAGCAGATAGCTAGGTGGCCAACACAATATCAAACACTTGAATGAGAGGTATTAACTGCTTCAATACTGTTTTGATGTTGCTAGATGTTTAGTCAAAGTTTGGAGCAACCAAGACAATCAAATATTTGTGTAATCTGGGTACTAATTATGCATATAACAACTTTTATTTCTTTTAAACTAGGCTAAATTACTAAAATCTGTTGTTTTGTTAGTATCCATATGTTCTTAGCCCTGTATTGTTTCACTACCCATCCTCTCTAATATTCCTCTTATTTTGTGTTGATAGTAGTTCCCTGAGAATCCATGTAAACAGATTCTTGACAGGTTGTATATTATGGGGACATTTCTGTGTTGATGGTATTGTTAACCTGACATTTTATGGCTTCGCCTCATAAAACAAGCAAAAAACTCTTGGCACGGAATGTTAATAGGGTGAAGTAATGAATGCAGGATGGGATGTAAGACATGAACAAGCATAAAGCCTATACTTCAAGATTCTTGGGGAAGGTCCATGCAGATAGTAGCTTTACTAATAGATGAAAGCAGTGGTAATTCTGTTAAGAAGAACAATTATATTCATTTGCTGTAACTGGGCTTGGAAACGAAACAGAGTTATAATAAGAAAGTCATTAAAAAGTCAAGCTGTAGACATTTCTTGTAATTTCTTGTTGAAGGAAGCATAGTTGAAATAAACAACTTTAGTAACATTTCACAGATTGACCTCCTTCTTTAAAATTGAAAGTCATCTCAAGATCTCAGCATGCTTTGGAAAACTTACAACAATTCAGTATTAAAAACATGCTGTACACATTTTACACAAAGTTTAACTGGGGTGACTGCATTCTATAAGAGTGTGTGTGGTTGCCATGTTGGTCCCAAATATAAGAGATGGAGGCAAAGTAGTTCAAATGATATTTTTTATTAGACCAATTTTTGTTGGTGAGAACATGCAAGCTTGCTTTTTTTCCCCTCACCATCTATAACCTACTCTCTAAATACCATCCACTCCCACCCTGGACACTTGTACCTCCTCGTATATATCTGTCCTGCATTTGCTTAGTTTATATAGATCACACTTGCTATGCTACATGCCTGAAGAAAGCCCTGTGTGGCTTGAAAGCTTACATATTCTTGCCAACAGAAAATGGTCCAAAAAAGATATAATTTGAACTACTTCGCCTCTTTCTCATAGAAAATTATAAGTGGAGGTAAATGGGCCAAATTTAAAGAAGAAAAAGTTTAGCCAAGAATGTGTGTGCTCTTCTTAACCAAGAGAAACTGGTAGGAGCAAACTATTAAATGGTTAAGTCATCACACTACAGATATTCAAGGACAGGTTAAGACTTTTAGTTGGTAGACTATAGGAGATAATAACTTTATAAAATGCAGGCACTTATTAAATTGACAGCCTCTTCTCATGGGACTATTAATATTTATTTATTTACATTTTTATCCCACCCCGTTCTGCTAATAACAGCTCAGGGCGGCTAACATAATGATAAAAGACAATATAAAATACAATAATTTTTTTAAAACAATATAAAACACATGAGGCGCCACAGAATAAAACGAAACAAAACAAAAATATATTACAGATTCTGTCTAAAGACACAAAAGCAAAGAAACTTAAAGTTCATTCTAAAATGGTATTCCTCAGTTGCCATTTTGTCTTCATAGCAAGCGCGGCTCCCCCTGCAGGGCGTTACGGGCGGTGCCCCCCAAGGCCCTGCGGGGCCACCGCCGCGGCTTTAAAAGTTAAAAAAAACAAAAACAAAAACAAAACACAACCGTGCTGCCGTTTATGACAGCGACAGCAGCCTCTGAGCTGCTGCAGAGGCTGCTGTAGCTGTCACTGAACTCGTTCTCCCTTCGGGGACCCACCCACTCCGCTGGGAGAGGGAGTGGCTCCCCGAAGGGACAAAAAGGTTCAGCTGCTCAGCCGCCCAAAGCATTTTCCTATGGAAAACGCGATTTGGGCGGCTGAACTCCTCCGTCCACAGCACGTATGGGATGTGCTGTGGAGGGAGGGGCTACAGCCTTCCATTGCGCTCAATGGGCACAATGGAAGATCTCGCCAGGGCGGTCGCGCTG
>QEPC01007203.1:1802792-1854699 GCA_003113815.1 Sphenodon punctatus
CCAGCCATACCTATCCCTGCCCAGGCTAATTTGACCCCCCCACCAGCCATGCTTACCCCTGCCCCAGTTAACCTACCCCCCCACACCAGCTATACCTACCCCCACCCCGGCTACCATGGCCCCGAACCTGAGTCATCCTCCCCTGTAACATCACTCTGATGGCTGTATTTATTTTGACTTTGTTTTTCTTACTTTGCTAATACACTTTATAATCTCTCAGCTCTCCTTTGCATTTAATATATTTATACAATGTTGTATATACAACGCTAGGACAGCTACAATAGGCACGCGCAACGTAACAACTTCTTCTATTCTCTTCAATGTGTCATTTTTTTCAGTAAAAACTTTTATTAAAAGCACCATTCTCTACACAAAACTATTAGCGATTCCTTCATGCAGAACTTTACCTGTCTATAACATTTACTTTTTGTTAAGATCCCTAACTAAAGAATAATCGCCTGCAAAAGATTTTAGTCGCAATCCCGAAGTGAAATGATTCAAAACCCCCATATTAAAGATAGACGGGGATTGAATGGAAATGCTATTTTGATTAAATATCAATGCAATATTATTTGTTAGTATGTTGAAAAATAATTCATTACAATTTTGAAATGCTGATACTGATTAAAATTTTGAAAACCCAAAGATGAAATCATAGAGCTGGAAAAAGACCCATTGGTAATAATGTATTTAGCTCCGTTCCGTTAACATATTTTTAAATGCTTCCAATGATGAGGCCTTAAAAACCTCCTTTGGCAAATTATTCTACTGCCTGATTGTCCTCATAGTTAGAAAATTCTTCCTAATAGCTAGCCTAAATCTTTTCTCTTCCAATTTCCTGTAGTCCTATGCTCAGCAACCAGAGAAAATAACTGTGCACCGTTTTGGTTTTAGAACTGTTTACATTCATGAAAACTCTAATCATTTAATCTTTTTTCTAGACTAAGCATTTTCAGTTCCTTCAGTCTCTCCTCAGAGATCTTGCTCCCCATCACCATTATCATATTTGTTTTTCTCTTTGGAACCCTTGTGACTACGTCAGTATCATTCTTAAAATGAGGCATGCAAAAGCTGTACGTTGTACCCTAAGAGAGGCGTGACTAACGCCAAGTAGAGAACAATTTATTTATTTATTTTTACAATTTATATGCTGCCCCCTCCTGCCTCAGGCATCTCAGGGCGGCTTACAATATATTAAAACATTTCAAAACATTAAAACAAACCATATTAATTTCAGTTAAACCAATATAAAACCCCATTCCCTCCCCCCCACCCTAACCCAACCAACCCACCCCATCTCCCTCGGGAAAGACCCGGTGGAGCAGCCAGGTCTTACATTGTCTGTGGAAAGAGGGAAGATCGGCAGCCAAGCGGATCTCCAATGGGAGGGAGTTCCACAGCCGTGGCGCAGACACGGAGATCGCCCGCCTCATAGTACACACCCGGGAACCCCGAGGAGGGCACCCCCAGTCGATCGCAGGGGCCGCTCCAGGACCCGGAGGGTGAGGTGGTCCTGCAGGCAGACGGGACCCAAGCCATTTAGGGCTTTAAAGGTCAGCACCAACACCTTGAATTGGGCCCGGAAACCTGCCGGAAGCCAGTGCAGAGAGCGAAACACAGGTGTTACATGCTCGCGTTGGCCCGTCCCCGTTAAGAGACGGGCCACTGTATTCTGCACCAGCTGCAGCTTCCGAACAAATACCAAGGGTAGCCCCACGTAAAGCGCGTTGCAGTAATCCAGTCTCAAGGTAATAAAAGCATGGATGACTGTGGCCAGATCTGAGTCTGACATACAGCCTAAACTGACGCAGCAGATGTAACTGGCGAAATGCTCCTTTCGCCACAGCCGTCACCTGAGCACATGAAATACCTCCCCCATTGAACTCACCCCCTCCCTCACACCAAGGGGATTGCCCTACCCCCTCTATCCCAATCCCACCCCCCTACCCACACATCCCCAACTTGTCTCTGCCACCGAGGGGTATCCCAACCCCTGTACCCTCCCCAACCATATCTGTCCCCCCCACCCACTCCCCCTCCTTCCCTGTCTACAAAACAGATTCCCACCCCCCATATCTTCATTATACACCCCCACCAGCATTACCCACCCCACCGCCCCTGACCCTGCCAACGACCACGCCTAAGGCCCCTTGGGTGCCGACCTTAGGCGCGCTGCCAGCGGCACAGCTGGACCGCCAGCCGCTTATGGTCCTGCCGGGCCGGATGTCCACTCCCGAGCGCCGGCCCCGCCCCCCTCCTCCAACCGTGTGTGTGTGTGTGCTGGAAACAGGCTGGCTACTCATGGCCATGCTGGTCCAGTGAGGAGGGGAGGGCTTGGCCCTGCTGCTCTTTTGCTGCCACTGCTGCCGCTATCAGGTCTGGGGGGGGGCGGGCTGCCAGTGGAATGCAAATTTCTTTTACTCTCACACAGTCCTGGTGAGACCCGGCCTGGCCCTGCCGCTCTTGCTGCTGTTGCCATCAGGTTTTCCTTGCTGTGCAGTCCTGCTGTTCGTAGCTTCAGGTTGTGGCATCCGCGGACACCCCAGTGCCCACAACAGATATTCCGAGCACTTCCCAGCTCGGACACCAACTTTCCTCCCAGCTGAAGGGGCTGCCAAACCAACGGAAGGCAACAGGAGTGGCTATGTCCACCACGCCTCGCCAACGGCCCCAGCAATGGCCAACACCCTTTGGTGTCGCCCTTCGGCTGGGGCCCAAGGGCTCCAGCCCTGATGTAAATACCTGAGGGGGAGAAGGAGAGCCAATGAGCTCTTCAATAGATGGTGGAAAAAGTTATAGTTTTCTTGAAACGGGTTTGTTTTTCTTCTTTCTTACTATTCTTATTTTCATGTTTTCCCTGAAAGATTTCTTACCCTATACCGCAGTATATGCCATAATTTTGTAGGTGGTATGGTTATTTAAAATGGAAGTCCCATAGCACTGTATTACACAGCTTTGAACCTGCTGTACATTATCAGACCAAGAAAGAATTCTTTATCATTTCTATAGCACTTGCAGTGTTCAAAGTGCATTACAGTCCTTATCTAGTTCACATTCACAACAACTCTGTGACGTAGGTCGGTGTTGTTCCCGTTTTTGCAGATGGGGATCTGAGGCTGAGAAATAGTGAGCCAAGGCCACCCACAGAGTTCATGGCTAAAATGGAATTTGAAATCTTTTCTCCAAGGCCCAAGTCCAATAACTTAATTCCTGCTTATCCTTTCTCCTGTGTCCCACCCACTTTCCATCTCCCTTCCATTCTTCCTCTGTTCCACCTGTACTCTGCTCCTTGCTCTTGTGCTCTCTCTCATCCATGGTCTTGCTGCTTGTCTGCTCCTCTTCTACTGCACTGTGCAGGAGTGATAACATCTCTGCCTCAAAACCTTCAAAATTAGTAGCACAGGCCCTGCAGGGCAGATATTTTTTTATAAATATAAAAAATTATTTAAAATATCTGCCCTTTGGTCAAACAGTAAACAATTACTCTACCCTCTATGAGTGGCCTTGGCTCACTATTTCTCAGCCTCAGATCCCCATCTGCAAAAACGGGAACAACAATGACCTATCTCACTGAGTTGTTGTGAAAGTGAACTATATACATATACACACTCCCATTGTTTTCAGTCACGAAAGGCAAGGTGCAAAATCCTACCTTGCCTTTCATGATTGAAAATAATGGGAGACACGTTAAAAGATGCTTTTAACCACTTGCCCATGTTCAAAGCCTCATGCTACTTTCCCTGCTGGGAGTTTTCTTCTTCTTAGTTTTCCTGGCGTGGTAAACAAGGGCAAGCAGCCTCCGACATACCTGTGTGTCTAATGTGGGGGTTGTATGTGAAGTAGTTTCTGAGAACATAATCAACAAAGGATGGCAGCTCTGGGAAGTCAAAATAAAAAACCCACGAACACTGTCAGAAATTTTAAACACTAAGAACAAATGCTTTTAAAATTTGTGAAACATAAAAACTAGCTCCTGCTGCAATTTCATGTTTGTTGGCCATGTAGTTCTTGAGATAATCACTGGTGAACTACTTTTAAGTTTGTAACCTTAACTACGTAGACACAAGTCCACCTGTGTAATGGTGCATTGTTTTAGAATTGTGAATGATCACACTGTTGTTTTATAGATTTAAAATTCCAATCCTCTTGTCATGGGCACTACAGGAAGAAACATCATTGTACTAGAATGTGGGTTTAACTCGGGCTGTGATTTTATTAATTTTACTATATGTGAACTATTTGTAACAACTTGTCCAGTATAGGGTAATTCTCCCTTGACAATCCAGATCACCCGTGAAAGGGCTATCGTGTTGTGACTTCTCTCCCTGTATCACTTGGGGATGGCTGCCACATCATCAGCTTCCCCACCACTGCTGTAGGAAGGATAAGGCTGTGATGAAAGCATGATGTAGCCCTCAGCTGTGTCAGACTTTGGGGGTTGTATCCCATTTTCTCATAGTCTTTAGGAAATGGCTTCTCTTAATTGTGATCTAAACTCCATTATGAATGTGTTAGACCCATTATTCTCAAAATACATTACCTGCACTAGTCACTAGTAGTGGCAATTCATGCAAGCATGCTATAACCACGTTCCTGGGCTGTTGATGGGGGATTGCAAATCCAACCACCACCTTAGCCAATGGGGCATTGTGGGGAAAAATCTATTTAACTTCAGCAATGTGAAAAGTGTGCACCTGCAGTAGGGATCAGAAACCTGAACCTACTTTACTCTGGCTTAGAAAAGAAAATCAAAGAGCAGTCAGTGGGTGATTATTCATTATTATTAATTATTATTATTATTATTTTATTATTATTATTATTAGCATTAGCATTTATATAGCGCCAGCGATGTAACTGGCGCTTTACAGAGAATAAGGTAGACACGGTCCCTGCCCAAGAGCTTACAATCTAAAGACAGGGGGAGGGGAGACAGAGAAGGGGGAACAGAGGGAGAGACAAGGGTTGTAACGTTCATAAGGATGCTCAGGCACACGTTCTTGGCTTGGTTACAGTAATTGGGAGTATGCAGATAACAGGTGGGGGATAATCCTGGGTGGGGATGCTTAGCAGGAGTTCGGAAGGGCGGAGCAGAAGAGGTGGGTTTTGAGGAGGAACTTGAAGGCGTGGAGGGTGGGGGCAAGGCGAAGAGAATGGACCCTTACTATTTAAGCAGTGCCTTTCAGAGGAATAGCCCTACTCGGGTCTGGCACTAATATAGAGGCAGCACAGGTGGCTCCCTAGGGCAGCAAGTTGAAGGGGGCAGCAGAAACTGCAGCCGCTGCCTGTCAGCTCAGCAGCTGGGGACGGAGAAGTGGGTAGAGCTGGGGCTGCCTAGGGCGGCAAACATCCTTGTGCCGTTCCTGGTCCTACTTCACCTAAGAAAGCAACACCTTGCTGTACGTGATCATACATGTACACACACGTGTGTACTCAAGCACACATGTGCTCTGTGTTGTATTTTGTGTTTTTTTATTTTGTTCTTTTGGTTTCTAAATAGGGCTGAGACAAGAGCAGGTGCTCCCATTCCACATGACCTTTCAGGAGTGCTTGTGAGTGTTCATCAGTAGTTCGTAGTCTCCGGTACTTTCACCATTAACAATATCCGCGCCTGTGATTTTTTTTTTTTTCATTTCCTGTCATTTTGTGTCACTTTCATGACAGTCTTGGGGCACGTTTATGGCAATTTCCATAACTTCCCTGGCATTTAGCTGGCACTTTTTCATCTCTACTTGGAATCAGCTCCATAGCAGCTTTGTTCAACTCGTGAAAAATAACAACAAATGGCAAAAACTGTTCGTTTTATTCCTTGCTTAAGTAATCCTGTGATGTTGGGCGCCCTCAATTCCCATCAAAATGAATGAGATTTGAAGGCACTGAGCCTCCTGCAGAATCAGAAAATTATTTCCTGGATTTTATTGTTTGGATCATGAGTTTTTTTTGCCATAACGTTCTATGAATATTACGGTATCATTCTGCTTACCCTGTGATAAAACTTGTATGCTTTGAGTAAGGTCTGTTCCTTAGTTCCAGCATAAGTTGAATATTTTCTCATGAACATTACTAAAAAGGAAACCAGTAACTATAAGCAAAGAGATTGATAGAGTCCCATGAGCTGGAAATTTTGATGAGCATTTAGATAATGCGAATGAGGGCAAAGCTATGGCAAAATGTTTTCTGTGGATACCCTGACCATGAACATAACTGTCATTTCAAAAAAATCTAGGGTTTCAAGAGTTGAATAATAAGTTGAAAACAAAGAGTTTTTGCAAGCGCTAGTGGTGTAATTTTTTTAATGCCTGAGAATGGACCCTTACTATTTATGACTACCTCTTTGGCTGCCCCAGGGAAGGAAATTTTGTGTATATTCCCCTTCTCCCTCCCACAACTAGTGGGGAGGGGTAGCATTTTTGTTCCCTTCCTGCACTGGGCTGGGCCTTGCACTGTGGGGAAGGGTGCACCTCCTTCCCAAGGATGGCCCCCAGCCCTGTAGGTGGCTCTGAGCAGCCTGTGCGACTCTCAGAGCTGATATCCTGGGAGTCACCAGCTCCTTAGTGCCACCACAATTACCCTCTCCTACAAGCAAGGTAGCCCTCTATTTTGAGAAGTGTCTAGTATCAGCAAAACTATTTCAATTCCCCTTTATGTTTTAGTGGAGGAATTTTAATGTCATGGGTTACATAGAGCTGTCTGTCCACAAAGGTTTTTCTCTTCATTCTTAGTTAATTGTGCATGGAGGAAGCTGCTAATCTATTAATCTTCTTTATAATTGTGCTGTTCTTCCCGTTCTCACCTTCCTATATAGCCTACTCCACCTCTTCTCACATGTACTGCTCCTTCTTCCCCCAATGTCATCATTGCTGTTAACCCATCTCATACATTCACATGCTCACGTATTTCCCTCCCCTTCTATTTACAATGTCTTACCCATCCTCTCTGGGTAGCCTAGCTCATCCTCAATGAAAACAGAGGAAAGCAGCATTTATTTTACTAAGGCAGTCTCCCTTCCATATGCAAAGCCTTTGTTGATGGGGGCCACCTTGTCTGAAATTGGCACAAGACACTATCTTATCTTTTTATGTGCTGGAAGGAGTAAAATATGCAACTGACTGAATGGGAGGAGAATTCCAGAGCTGAAAAGACCTAATAATCTAATTTTTTAGAAAAACAAAACAAAACTTTCTTTATCAATATTCAAGTAAAAGGTTTTATACAGCAGATTGTTGAATACACATACATTTTCTTTGGTTACAATATCTCTGTAGATTCTGCAGTTATCGGGTACCAGTTAAGGTGAAACAAACTGATAGAATTGCATTCAATTTACATTTTTGTAGACCCAAAAGTTTACAAATAATGATAAAAAATATCATTGTTCTTTCATTTTTATCTGGCTCTTCTCCTTCAATAGCCGAGAGAACTGAGAACTAGGTCACCTCAAAGTTCTTCCTCTTGTTTCTTACTTGTGCTAGCATTTTCTCCATGGTAAATAAAAAACATACTCTGCTAGTCCATTGCTTCAGTGGTAACTCGCCCGGTGATTTCCAATGTCTGACTATCGACCTACTAATCTCATAAGATTTTGTAAGAACAGGTTTTGTATTTATAAAGTGGAGGTGGATAGGAAGGAGTCGTCCCTAGAAACCTCTTTAGAAGTTAGTGGCTCATAAGCACAGACTCATGTTCACTGTATTGCTACTGTTGGGGAAAACAAAGCTTGACTTGCACATTTAAAAGGAATGATGAGAGAAGTGTTTTCTTATTCTGAAGCACAGAGAATTATTGTGACTAAATAGCAACCTTACTTGGCAGAGAATGACAAGCCTGATGTGGATTTCCGGGGCAAGGAAAGGAAAGCCTTATTATCTGTGGCTGACTGGTCATTAGTTCACAGAACAGACACTGCCCTATAAAGGGTAGAAAAGGGTCAAAGTCACAGAGCATATCTGGTGATTATGTTGATAGCCATCACTCCAGCTGACAGCCAGAGGGAACTGTGTGGTGCATTACAGATGGAGTTGGCTTAAAGACTGGAAAGAGATCAGTTTTCTTCATAATTTGCAACTAATAGGGAGTTTCCTCTTAAGGCAGATGGATTTTCTCTACCCCTCTGGAGAAGGAAGTTGACGGTTAAAACTAAGTACCTGCACAGTCATAAAAACAGAAAACTGACAATTGTCTCACCAGGATACCCAACAATGATATAGACTGATAGAAAATAACCCTAAAGAAATGGTAGCACTATCTCAGACATTCACATCTCTCTATCCTTCCCATTTAGAATTTCTCAGGTAGATACTCTGGTTGCAGTTGCGTTCTCTTTGACAAGTTTTGGTGAAGAAAAATAAACCACTCTCGTAATGGAAGCTTGTGTCCTCTCCTATGCTCCCTGCTCTCAATCTGCACATATGAAAGGATCTGTGTATTTCATAGGGATGGGAGTTTTGCTTTTGGATTAATCTGAAGCAAAATGAAATTACACCCTCCCAGTTATGGATCAGAGTTATGGTCTCGTATTTCCCGCCATCCCCATGGGCCCTGGAGTGGTACTTACCAACCTGGGAGGGCTTGATTGAAGCATTGCTGCTACTGTGAGGGCTCCAGCAGGCTCCCTCAGCGCACTGTCCTCCCTGTTCCATGTTGTGCATGTGCAAAATGGCTGCCACCCTTAAGCAAAAGGGTGGTGTGCAAAATGATGATGTACAGTTACAGAAAATATGGTTCCCAGGAGATGGGAGGTGGGGGTGGAGGGATTCCTGGTTGTCTGCCCTTTTTCAAAATGGTGGTGACGCTGCTGGAGCCATTTTGTAAAAGGGTGTATCCATTTTGCGCATGCACAGGGTAGTTTTAATTTTTTAAATTATTTTTAACATAGTTTAAGAGTTTTAATGGATTTAAATACGGATCTGAATTATGAACCTGTTATTAAATGACTGGCAGGGACTGAGCATTCTAATTTTCATCCAAAAAGGAACAATTTCAGTATTCACATGTGATTTTTGTTCATCTGAATATTTTACTTTTGATTTAACATTTATTTTAAAAAGATGTAGATTTTGCCATTTTACCTTTATGTAAAGAAAGACAATGAAACTAGTCAGCTTTTTTCCTGGAGTCTGTTGCTTAAGATGGGAATAAACGTTATAACAACCGTAAATGCTTTTTGTAACAACTTTGAAGTGAAGAGATCACAATTATTATTCATTGTTTTCTGTTACAGTAGTGGTATGCCAGGCGCTTTGTAAATACAGATGCAGACACAGTCCTTGCCCCAAAGAGGGTGCCATCTAAAAAAAAAGACAGATAAACCAAGGAAAGGATACAAGCAAAGGGATCAGAGTGATCATAATCATGTGTCTATTTGTTATATGTTCCTTAATTCCTTCTGTTCAAGCGCACTTACAGTGGGATTCTCTTTCTGCCACACTAGTTCTGTCCTCATTGGAATGAACTGGGTTAATGCTGGTGCAGCAGCTCTAAGGTCATACTCTCAATCTTCCACCTTGAACAGTTCAGCTGCCATGTAAATTCATAGCTTATTTTCGGTTTGTTTAGTATAGATCTGTTGCACCCATATATTAAATAGATAAGTTAATGAATCAGTCCATTTTTAGAAAATGATGTTGAATAAATGGATTTTCAGAAAGGATTTAAATGGAAAGGTTAGTTTGTTTTGCATACCAGTAGATATGTCACTTGCGTGCTGAGTGTCGGAGAAAACACAACAACGGCTGATGAACAAGCATACTCCATCAGGGCGGCTTTCTGTCTGAAAGAGAGTCAGATTTAAACAATATAATAGAAAAATAATGAGTTACTTGGTGAGACATGATGAGATGCTGGGTGGCCTTAAATATATTTTTCCTGTGGCATTTTAAAGGGAGGTGTGTGTTTTTTTTACAAGGAGTAAGTAACCTTAAAGTTTTGTGTTGTTTCCTTCTTGCTAATAGCTGTATATAGATTTTAAAATTTCATTGATTTGTGTGCAAGAAAGTTGTCTGTGAACAAATTAATTAAAGTAACTGTAGTGTAGTTTTTTGTTAAACATTACTGCCCCCCTATGGACATAGTAATAATGCACAGTGACTGTAGGTAAGACATTTTGTATATTATGTGTCTTTAAAAGATGAAAGTCAGCTCTGCATCTTCTTATTAGATTTCAAGATGTTTTCATGGTTAAGCAAGGTTACAAAGTGTGTGTGTGGAAGGGGTTTATGGTTGGTACAAGCTGAAGTAGACTTCGAAGTGAAAGAAAATAAATTGTTATGGTCACTATAGTAGTAGTTTGGGGTTTTTTAAATTTTTATTTCATTTGGAAAAAGGTGGCATCTGTTTTTTCTGTAAAACCTTTCTGTGATTTGTGCACAAACATTTAAATGTATTATTTACTTTATAGATGCATATTACGTAGACATGGAGTAAGATTATTTTGAAAGTCTTAATCAGTTATCTTCACAAAGAGTTACTTCTGGGTCCCTTTGTCCTTTATAAAACAGTTACAGTTTTATAACTATATTAGAAGCAACTTGCTTGCCAATACCTGAACATACCAATCAGATGGAAGAACTGTCATGCACCTGTGGCTACTACAATTAAGCTGAACTTGTTGACAGAATTCACAGGCTCACATGAACAAGTAACAACATATGTCTTGTCTTCCAATATTTTCCTGTGGTGTACTGGATGAGTACTTCATTTCCAGGCCTGAACTGGTTGGATTCAAAAGATTATTTTTTAAGCCCCATTATCTCCTTCAGGCCAGTCTCTCAGCGCACCCCCTCCAGAAGGGGAGTGGACCAGTTAGGATGGTCCGCCCTCGAAGGCTGATGGAACCTCAGCGGTTCCAAGAGGTCCTGAGGGAGCTAACCCTGGTGGACGGTCACTCTGTTGATGAGCTGGTCCAGCATTGGAATATGTTGCTGGGGGAGGCCATTGACAGGGTGGCTCCGAGACGCCCTCTGCCTCTGTCTCGTCACCACAGGGCCCCTTGGTTTACTGAGGGGCTGCGGTGTATGAAACAAGTAGGCAGGAGGCTGGAGCGATGCTGGCGTCGGACTCAATCTGACTGCGACCGACTTCTCCATAGGGCCCATTTGCGGTCCTATGTTGAGGCTGTGAGGACAGCAAGGAAGGAGTTCCTTGCTGTCCTCATAGCATCGCGAAGTCACGCCCGGTGGAGCTGTTTCGGGTGCTGCGGGGGCTGATCAGTCTGGCCTCCCTCCGCCTAGATGGGGACTTGTCCCATGCCCGCTGTGAGGAGTTTGTCACCTACTTCGCAGACAAGATCGCTCTGATTCAGAGCAACTTTGACGCTGGATTAAGAGCAGCAGGTGGAGAGCTCGAGGTGGTGGAAGCCCCGTCCGGTCCAACTTTGTGGGGGGAGTTTCAGGAAGTGATGCTAGCCGACGCGGTGGATGTCTTGGGGTCTGTGAGAGCCACCAGCTGTGAACTTGATCTGTGCCCGTCCTGGCTGGTGAAAGCCTCCAGGGAGACATTGGGGACGGTGCTGGCGAGGGTGGTTAATGCATCCTTGCAGCAGGGGAGGCTGTTGCCTAACCTGTAGGAGGCCGTGGTGCACCCCCTGCTGAAGAAACCATCGTTGGGCGTGGACGCACTCCAGCTACTGACCTGTCTCTAACCTCCCCTTTTTAGGGAAGGTCATTGAGCGGGTGGTGGCGATCCAGCTCCAGGCGCATCTAGATAGCATTGATTTCCTGGACGCTTTTCAATCTGGGTTCCGCCCTGGCTATGGCACCGAGATGGCGTTGGTGGCCTTGGTCGACAATCTCCGCTGGGAGATGGATGCAGGATGTTCAACATTTCTCATCCTGCTAGATCTCTTGGCCGCTTTTGACACCGTGGACCATGGGCTGCTGTTGAGACGGCTGCGTGACCTGGGGGGTCTAGACGGGACTGTTCTTGAATGGTTCCTCTCATTCCTCTTGGGGAGAAGCCAGCGGGTAGTGTTGGGAGCTGAAACATCTTGCCCCCGCGCTTTATCCTGTGGCGTTCCGCAGGGTTCCGTTCCGTCTCCATTGTTGTTTAATGTATATATGCAGCCCTTGGGGGAGATCGTGAGAGGGTCCAGGGTGCGATGTCACCAATATGCTGATGATACTCAGCTATACGTCTCTTTTTCAGCTGACCCAGACCCTGCTGTTTCGTTGCTATCCCAGTGTTTCAAGGCCGTGGCAGAGCAGACTGAAGCTCAACCCCGATAAGACGGAGGTGATGTTGGTGGGGAGAGCGAGGGAGGTGTTGGCCACCTAATTGGGGGGATTCGCCCTCCCATAGCTCAGCAGGTTCGGAGTCTGGGGGTGATGCTGGACGCAGACCTCCGCCTGGAGCGACAAGTGGAGGTAGTGGCGAAGGCCGCTTTCCGCCAGTTATATCTGGTACAGAGGCTGCGTCCGTACGTCTCCGGCCTGGACCTGGTCTCCCTCATCCATGCCTTCGTCACCTCAAGGCTGAACTACTGCAACACGCTCTACGTGGGGCTGCCCTTGTTCCTGGTGCTGCAGCTAGTGCAGAATGCGGCGGCCCGTCTCCTGTTGGGGACGGGTCGTCGGGAGCACATAGCACCTGTGCTCTGGACTCTGCACTGGCTGCCAATAACATGCCAAGCCAGGTTCAAGGTATTGGTGTTAATATATAAGGCCCTTCACGGTCTGGGCCCTTCGTACCTCAGGGACTGCCTTGCTCCCCGTGCCCCAGAGCGGCTCCTTCGGTCTGCCGGGGGTGCCTTCTTGGAGGTCCCCCGTGTTAAGCCGGGGGGCACAATGGAGAGGGCATTCTCGGTGACCGCACCGCGCCTTTGGAACTGTCTCCCAGAGGAAGCTCACCTGACCCCAAGCCTTTTAACATTTTGGCGAATTTGCAAGACCTGTCTGTTTGCCCAGGCCTTGTGGGAGGGTGGGTTACGTGTTTTTTTTTATCTCCCACCACCCTTATTTATTGTATTTTTAGTATTACGTAGCCTGTTTTATTGGTGTGATTTTTATGAGTGTTTTAATATATTTTTATAATTGTATTTTATGTTTTGAAATTGTTAGCCGCCCCGAGCTGTTCTCAGGAGGGGCGGGATATAAATTGACTAAATAAATAAATAAATAAATAAAATAAATATATGCAAAGTGAAATCCAATAAGAAGCATTTAACAAAATTAAGATTTAATGTTAACGGAGCAGCTTTTAGAATTAATGAATGAATTAATGGGCATTTCCATACAAGTAGGGGAACAGTTGAAACTTATTTTTAATCCGTTATAGTTCAAGTCAAGTGCTATTTGTTAATGCCAAGTAGCTCATTGAATAAATTCTTTGAATGTCCAATTTGAATGTCCAGTTATAGTGATCAAGTGATACGCTATTTGTTCCCAAAACAGAAAATAATCTAAAAATATTGTCTTAAAATATTTCCAAATATGTGTGAGGCTTCTTTTTGCTAGATTATTTAATAATGTGGATTTTGGAAAGTGGTAGAGGGCAGGAGGTAACAGGAATTGCTGTGCTACAGCAGTAACTATCGTGGAAACCAGTAATATTCCCATTCCTTAATCCATACCTTCATTTTTCAGTCTCACTTTTACGCTAAAATGTCATCTGTTTAAAACACCAAAATAAAAAATAATAATGTTGGATTATGACCATAATCCATTCAGGGCAGCGAGGGAGAAGGAACAAAGGCGGTTGGGGAAGCAGGGGAGGCGTGGGAGGGAGAGGTAGGGGGGAGCGAGGTTGTGAAGGGCTTTGTAGGGGAAGACGAGGAGCTTGTGCAGAATACGCTCAGGAAGAGGGAGCCAGTGGAGAGAGGAGAGGAGAGGCTGCACGTGGTTAAAGCGACAGGCTAGGCAGATGATTCTGGCAGCAGAGTTTTGAACAGAGATGAGGGAAGAAAGGTGAGAGCAGGGAAGGCCAGCGAGGAGGAGATTACAATGGTCAAGGCGTGAGATGACTAGGGCGTGGATGAGAGTTTTGGCAGAGGAGACAGACAGAAAAGGGCGGATCTTGGCAGTGTTGTGGAGGGAGAAGCAGCAGGATTTGACCATGGAGTCAATATAGGGTTTGAAGGTAAGGTGCGAGTCAAAAATGAAGCCCAGCGGGCTTGGCGGACAGGGAGGATGGAGACCTCGTCAATGGCAATTGACAGGGAAGAGGGAGAGGAAGGATTGGGAGGAAAGATCAGGAGTTCAGTTTTCACCATGTTCAGTTTGAGTTGGCGTTGAGACATCCAGGCGGAGATATCGGAGAGACGGTTGGTGAGACGAGCTTGAACAGAGGAGGAGAGGAAACGAGTGGAGAGAGAGAGTTGAGTGTTGTCAGCGTATAGGTGGTATTGGAAACCATGGGAAGCAATGAGTTTGCCTAGGGATTGGGTGTAGATAGAGAAAACGAGAGGGCCAAGGACGGAACCTTGGGGAACCCCACCTGAGAGGGGTAGGGAGGAGGAGGGGGAGGAGTTAGGAAGCGATACGTTGAAGGAGCGGTCAGAAAGTTAGGAGACTCAGTCGAGGACAGAGTCCCGTAATCCAAGGGAGCGGAGCGATTTGCGAGTGGTCAACAGCGTCAAAGGCAGCAGAGAGATCAAGGATGACAAGAACAGAGTAAAGGCAGTTGAATTTAGCCACAAGAAGATCGTTGGTGATCTTAGCAAGAGCAGTTTCAGTGGAGTGAAGGGGGTGGAAGCCAGATTGGAGGGGGTCAAGGGAGGAGTTGGCGGAGAGGAGGTCGAGGCAATGGGAGTAGACAACCCGTTCAAGGAGCTTGGAAGCAAAAGGGAGGAGGGAGACAGGACGGTAATTAGAGGGTTCAGAGGGATCCAGAGTGGACTTTTTGAGGATGGGGGAGACGGTGGCGTGTTTAAAGGCAGAGGGGAAGGAGTCGGTAGAGAGGGAGAGATTGGTGATATGCAGGAGGGGAGGGGCAATGGTGGAGGCAATGGAGGTCAGGAGGTGGGAAGGAATGGGGTCCAGGGGGAAAGTGGAGGGGTTGGAGGAGGAGAGCAGGGAGGAGATTTCCTCGAGGCAGGAGGGAAGGGTGGGAGGACGGAGGGGGGAGTAATAGGGGGAAGAGGACTTGGAAGCGATATCCAGGCGGATCTTGTCAATCTTAGAGGTGAAAAAGAGATCAAGATCCTGAGCAGAGAGAGAAGAGGGAGGAGGAGGACAGGAGGGGGTTGAGAAAGGAGTCAAAGGTGGAAAAGAGGTGGTGAGGGTTCCGGGAGCAGATGTGGGAGGCATAGTACTGCTGTCTAGCGAGGGAGATAGCAGAACTGAGCGATGAGAGGCAGAATTTGAAGTGGAGGAAGTCGGCATGGTAGTGGGATTTGCGCCAGAAGCGTTCAGCAGCCCGGGTGCAGGAGCAGAGATGGCGAATGGTGGGGGCGAGCCAAGGGCAAGGGTTATGAGAGCGAGCCAGGAGGGAGGAGAGGGGGGGCAAGGGAGTCAAGGGTGGAGGCGAGAGAGAAGTTGAAGGCGGAGATGGCAGAATCGGGGGCAGAGGACTGAGGGAAGAAGAGGAGAGAGGGAGGAGGCAAAGTCCTGGGGCACAATGGCCTGCAGGCCGCGGAAGGGACGGGAAGAGGAGGAGCAATGGGAGAGGTTGAAGGAGGCAAGGAAATGGTCAGAGATGGGATGGGGTTTGAAGGAGAGATCGGAGACAGAACAGTTCCTAGAGAACACGAGATCAAGAGAGTGACCATCAGTGTGGGTGGGGGAGCTAGTCCAGAGGCGGAGATTAAAGGAGGAGGCTAAGGAGAGGAAGCAAGTGATGTAAGGTTGGGAGGGTGCATCAACATGGATATTGAAGTCGCCAAGGATGAGTGTGGGGATGTCATCAGAGAGGAATAGGATGAGCCAGGACTTGAACTCGGAGAGAAAGGAGGAGAGGGAGCCGGGGTGGTGGTGGGCTAGATGACAGCAACACGGAGGTGGAGAGGGGAGTAGAGGCGTACGGAATGAGTCTCAAAGAAGGGGAAGGAGAGAGTGGGGGAGGTGTTGAAACTGGCAGGAAGAGGCGAGGAGGTGACCTACGCCACCACCATGGCCTTTGGTTATGTTAATAGTAAGGCTGAATCCAAGACTGTTTCAATGGTTTTAATTTTTTTAAAAAAATTTTAAAGGATAATTTTGTTATAAGGAATTTATTTGTAAATTAGCTTTGAAAGTGTGTTTTGTATTCTGTTCATTTATGTTAATGCTAAAACCTTGACAGGTTACAGCAAATAAAAGTAATTGGAAGATCTCACTTGCTTTAAACAGGCTTGCTTTAGTCCCTCTGGGCTGAGTCGTCGCTCTTCTGACAGTTCCCAGGGCTTCAGATGGGTTTTCTTCACATGAGGAGGGAGCCCACAGCAACAGCTCCTACTCCTACAGCCACCCTAGCCAGGCTGAGCTCAGGCCCTTTATAGCCCTTGTGCATGCTCAGTCTGACTAGCACCAACTGAGCATGTATGGGGGCTTAGACTCAAAAAGCCTCCCTGAGCATGACCCAGGACTTAGTCTATGGGAAGCCCTGTAGCCTCAACGGGACATGCTCCAGGCTGATGCCTGTCAGTATAGCTGCGTGGCAGCACCAGTAATAGGACTCCTACAGACTCAGAGAAGCCGCCCTGTTACATAGGAGTATAGATGGAAACAGCTTGTCACATAAAGGGAGTTTGCATATGAAAGGAACTGAGTTCATAGCAGTAACACAAAGGTTGAGTATATAGCTGACAGGGTATGTCAGTTACTTAAAATTTGTATAATGGATTGAAACACTTAGGTTGCATTATTTTTAGTATCTAATAAAGCAATGAATTTTAGTTCCCAGACCCATCTTTTAAAGGAAATAAGGGCAGAAAGATAGGGAGGATCAAGGCCATATAGAACCATGAAGGTGAAAACGAAGAGTTGGTGCTGGATTTGAAGAGGGAGAGGCAGCCAGTGGAGAGAAGAAAGGAGGGCTAGAACATGGTAAAAGCAGTGGCCAAGGTGGATGACCTCGGCAGCGGAGCACTGAAGAGAAGTGAAAGGGTCAAGGGGACAGTGGGGAAGGCTAGTAAGGAGGAAGTTACAGTAGTCAAGGCAAGAGACAAAGAGAGCCTAGACTATAACCTTGGCAGTGACAACAGTATAAAAGGGCTGAATTTTAGTGATATTTTTATAGAGTGATATAGTTAAGACAAGGAGCGTTTTGTGTTAAAACTGGTCCCTTTTGGCATTAATGCTTCATTGCGGCACTAAAATCACTATTCAGCACCGGTTTGGCGCCTCAGCACATGTTGCCATGCGCAGCAGCTGCAGCCGTTTAATTGACTAGCCAATCAGGGTGCACAACAGCACATCCACCCCTTCCTCCCTCCCTCTTAATTGCCTAGCCAATCAGGGTGCATAACAACACATGCAGAAATAAAAAACAAAACAGTAGTGTGCCCACAGCATGGCCCACCATCAGCAGTGAGTGCACACACGTTAATCATTATGCCAACCAAGCAGTGCACAAAAATGTAGACTAGCAGGGGACATTCTCAGGGCCGGCATCAGAGGTCAGCATAGTTGGGCATCTGCCGAAGGCCCACTGTCTTTGGGGGCCCACCGCCTGTACTGGCTTGACTGCCCCCCAAAAAACTGGGCAGCTGGAGGCAGCACACAGTGCTGTGCGGGCCCCTCACTGCTGCTGCTGCTGCCGCCACCTCTCCATTCCTCCCAGCTCTGCTTTGGCCCCCTGATAGCTAGAGCTGAATAATCTAATCAGCTGCTGGCTGCCGGGGGGCAATAACTGTCTGGCTGCACATAGATGATGATGCTGGCAGCAGCAGGGTTCCATTGCTCTTCTTCTCTCCCCTTTCACTGTACGCCGGAAGGAGAGAGGGCAAGGACCGGGACGTACTCACTTCCTCCCCAGCTTTTGGGCATGCAGGAAAGCAGAGCAGCAGACTAGGAGTGAGTTGGCACAACTAGAGTGGAGGCGAGTGGGACGGGAAGAAGCAGCCACTTTCTAATGCTCCCTGCCCAGCATTCTCCCTTCATGGACATGGGCTTCTCCCTCCGCTTCTGGCTCTGCCAGGGGAAATGGCAGAGGTGAGAAAGGCCTGGAGGCAGCACTGGGGCTTCCTCCTGCATTGTACTTTTGTCCTCAGGGAAGTTGGAAATTAAGCCAGTGTAGCTGTAATTACTGAGAAGCTGTTCTTGTCTTAAAACAATGTTCATTTAAGATTGGCATAATCTGATCTCGCACAGGAGGTTGTCCAATGAAGAAAAAGTGTTTCTTTTAGAGCCTGCTAGGAACCTACTTAGTATCTAAAAACACGCATGCCCTGATGTTCTGTTTTCAGGGTTGTAATTTGGAATAGCTTTTTGCTCGGATTTAACACTTGTGAGCAACCAAGCAAGACTGCAGATCACGTGTTGTTATGGCTTCATTTATAGGATGCTGATGGAAAGATGGCATCGCTGTGTGAAATCATTATCCTTTCATTTTACAAAAGTGCCTCTTTATATCCATACTAATATCTTAAATACTTTTTTTGGCACTTGCAGTTTATGCTCTGTCTCTCTTTCACCATTGATAAGTTTTTCTAAAAGTTACTATGCCTGAGTGGGAGGAGAAAACAGTCGTTCAATAAAACTGATTTTAAACAGTCAAAACATGGTCCTGCTTTTTGTAGGGTTTTAAATATATAAGATATTGGCTGGTGTTTGTGATTATGGTTGTTTTTGTTGTTGTTCAGATCTGTTTCAGATGTTTTCCTGTTAATAACAGTAAGGAATGTTCTTCATTTACAGTGTAAATAAGAACCCAGTGCAGATTTCTCCTTCCTGGTTTGGTTCTGAAAGTATGGTGTTACAAAATTCTTTTTCTGGCACTCAGTTTCATGTTCTTGTTCTTAAAGTTTCTTTTTCAGCTGCCAGCCTGGCTTGTCAATATAGATTTCTCAGGGGGTGAGTTAGTATATCAGTACGTTAATATATCTGTATAAATGTTTCCAAAGTCTATTCTTGGTTCTGATTTATAAACGGGTCATTAGTGGAGAAAGGTGTGGAGATAGAGAAATGGGTGGAGCAGGGGCATGGTTCTAGGACGACCGGGCGGGTCCAAGCGGGCAGGTCAAAAGCAGACCCACTGATACTCTGTCACCCTAGGGCCCAAAAAACCTGGAGCCAGCCCTGGACATTCGCTTAAGAAGAATGCAGTAACCCTGCAAAACAGTCTGCAACTGAATGGAGAAATATATATCCCACGAAAAGCCAGCAAGCCCAGGCCCAAGCAGTCACAAAATTAAGAAACCAGACATTCACCCCTGCAGGGGCACCCTCTTTTCATGGCATTGGTACTGTGGCACTGGTAACTTGAACAGACCAGGCAAAGGGAAGTGGAGCCAGGCAGAGAGATCCCAGTCTGGCCTCATGGTGCTAAACAGCTGGCAGAACAGTAGAAGTTACACTTTACAATTAAGCTCTGTGGTGCCATACCACAGCCTAGACAACACACACAACACTGTGCAACTGCATGAAGAAATAAAATCCCACCAAAAGTCAGCAAGCCCAGCACTCTCAAAATTAAGAAACCAGGCATTCACCTCCTCCCCCTCCCCCCGAGGGGGGGGGGCACCCTCTAGTCTTGGCATGGCATTGATACTATAGCACGGGTAGCTTGAACGGACCAGGCAAAGGGAAGTGGAGCCAGGCAGAGAGACCCCTCTGGCCTGATGGTGCCAAGTGCCAACCAAGCATCAAGCAGAACTAGAAGCAACGTGGCACCCAACTTTTTAATTTTTAAAGATTTTTTAAAGTGCATGGCATGGTAAAGGTAAACATAACCCCCATCCTCCAGTATTGGCCCTATGGACAGGACAGGCCAAACCATGCCAGGACAGGCCTCCTCCCCACCCCCTAGCTGATTACTTACAGATGTAGCACTGTTGCACACAGCCAAATTCCCCAAAGAGAATGGACAAATCAGCCAATCACAAGCTTGCCATGTGGCTTTGGCAGCCAATTAAAGCTTGCTATTAAAACTCAACTGTCACCTCCCATACTCCCCGTCCTACCAAATATAACACTAAGTTTCATTCCCCAACGAAGCTCAGCTGTCCACCAGTCTCTCTTCTCCCCCCCCCCCCCCAAATGTGCAGTGATGTCAGAAGTTTTCTGAAGAATAGTCTTAGTCCTCAGAACTTTGGCCTTTCGGAACCAAGTACCACAATCTTTACCAGATTCTGAAGTTTTCTGAAGGCTGAGTTACAGCCCTAGTTAAAACCTCCAAAATTCTACTGCTTACAATATTGTGAGGGTAATTGCTATTACTCTAAAATTGGGCCGAGAGAGAGTCCTTTGGGTAAGGGCTTTAATCTGTCCACATTTGAAACAAATTGGATAAAAAACAAAGACGTTAATGCTGTCAGAAAAGTTGGACAAAAAGTCATTTTCTCTCCACTTGGCTACATGGGGTTTGCCCCCGGGTGGTATTGTCATTCTAAAAGAGCAAACGCTATTGTGATTGTATAAAAAATTCACATCTGGGGTTCCATGTCTGCTTTTGGTTTCCATTTGTAAATGTACAGATTATGGTTGGAGATTTTTACCTTTTAAGCCTATGTGTGGAACGTGGGATGAGGGATTAGCGATGCATTTCATTGTTTCCATGGCTGGCTAAGGAGTCTTTGAAACGGATAAGTTGACAACACAGAGGCAATGGGAGTTTTAAAGGCAGTGATCCACTATATAAAACTGTGGTGCATAACAAAGACTGTGCTGGGGACTTGGCTATCACCTCTGAATCATCCGCTTTCATCAGTGCTAAGCAGCAGGAGTGCTTTAGCCAAGTGCTATGGAGGGTGAGGAGAGGCTCCCTGTAGAGTGAAGTCAATGGGAGTTTAACTATTGATTGATCAGGTCCCGTCCCACCCTTCACAGCTGAAGCAATCAGTGCTAAGCAGGAGGGGGAGGCTTGATCTAGGGCGCATTCAGATGTGCGCTTAATTCGCATAGCAGCAGCGGCAGCATCGTGTGATTTAAAGCAACGCGCACTTCCGGGTTGGTGTGAATGCACCAATTCAGTGTAATGCGAACTGTCAGAGTGCCACCCGCTCAGAGCTGCAGCACTGAAAACAGCTGATTGCTGCTTCCCCTGGGTCTGAGAAGTCATGCTGCAGGCACCATGTGGAGTCCCTTGTTTTGGCTAATTGTCTCGGTACAGTTGTTTACACCACGTATTTTGGATCTGGGCACATGGAAAGGGACATGGGTAGAGGCCAGTGTGATAGGACTCTGTGCCAGAGTAACCGTTATGCCAATGCTGTTGCTTGATGGCGTCAACAAGAGTTGGAGAGGGCCCCTCTGTTTGTGGTGAGCGCTGAGGGGAGTGGGTGTCTGATGATCTGGGATGTGGCAGAGAGAATTGGGAGTGTCTGATCTGGGGAGTTCAACTGAGGCAATGGGTAGTGGGAAACCGCAATATTTTCCAGCACACTACTTTTCACATCAGTGGATGTGGCTCTCTTAGGGCGTTTATAGACGATCCTGCTTACAAGCGGGATCGCTAAATGCCGGCTTTTCCCCCCGCGCGGTCTCTGCATGCCGTGTCTGCTGATCAGACATGGCGCAGAGTGCGAGTGAGCATGCGAGCCCTTCTGCACATGCGCACTCGCGCACGGAACCAGGAAGTGCGGCGTAAAGCCGGCACTTCGGGAATCCACGTCGGAGGGGGCAGGCTTGCCTGCCCCCTCCGACATGAATTAAAAAACAGCCCCAGCAAGTAGACAAGCGCCAAGAAAGGCAGCTGATCAAAGGATCAGCTGCCTTTTTTGTCTCGTCTATAAACGCCCTTAGACTCTCCTGGGCAGGAACTATATAGATCTATAGAGATACAATACAGGGATACAATACACACACACACACACACACACACACAGTCCTGAGTGTATTGTATCCCTGATCTTCATTTACTGTCTCTGGATAATACCACAGTATGAGTAATACATATGGATGGAGCTTCATCACTGGGGTGCTTACCTATGCTTTTGTTCGTTCTTTCTTTCTCTCTCACACGCACACGCACACACGAACGAACGAACGAACGAACGAACTGAATTGCCTAGCCCCTTTGGAGAGCTGGGCAGTGTATCTAGTATGGGGTCCTCCCCAAAAATTGTAGAGCCATTAGCAATTATTATTGCTAATACCTTGCAATGTAGATGGCACTGTGGGTACTTTCCTACATTTTCCCATTGAGTGTGACCCAACATTACGTGGGGGTTCACCCCTTTTTTTGTGGGGTGCTGCCAAGTAGGGTGGAATGGAAATAGGGTGGAATGGAAATGAGTATGTAGAGGGATTGTGTGTTTTGTCTAGGCTCCTGTTAGTAATGGGTCAGTTCCTCCTTGCCAGATCTTCCAATTGCTGTATTTGTTTTCACTTAAAGTCATACAGTACATTACAAACTAATTGAACCCTATAGAACCTACGTATGGGTAGGCGTGTTTCTCTTTGATTTTGGGTGGGATTAATAATGTGGTTCATAGGTTCTTGGGAAAAGAAACATTCTCTGTTCTGGGCGGTAAGTTAAGGCAGGAGCCTTAACTATAAATTTCCATGCATTTTGGGGTATAGTTGATTTAGTGCAAGCCTTAACTGCTGTCTTAAACTTGTAGGTTTGTTTTTTTTATGGATTTTTTTTTAATATTCGGATTTATATCCCACCCTTTCCCATAGGATCAGGGCAGCTCACAACATAAAAAAATATAAAAACTAATAAAAAAAAACCTATCAAATTCCAGTTAAAACCACTCCCACCCCCCACCCGAACCCTATCTTTGTCTGCTAAAAGCCCTGCCTACATAGGTTTTGCATTGCTTTCTGAAGATGCTCAGGCTTGGATTTTGGAGAACCTTGAAGTAGAGGGAAAGGAGCAAGAGGGAGAGGTTGGTAATATGCAGTAAGGAGGGAGCAACATTGCATAGGTAGCAGTTTGGAGGCAAGAAGGGATAGGGTCAAGGGTGAAAGTGGAGGGGCTAGATGGGGGAGGTGGCTTTGTGAAGAGAAGCTGGGGAGAAGGAGGAGAGAGAAATAGGAGGACAAGAGGGAGAAGAGTGGAAGGAGGGTGAGAAGTGAGGTCAAGGCAGATGTTGTCAGTCTTATCTTTGAAGAATGAGGGAAGATCCTGGGCAGAAAAGGGATGAGTGGGGAGGATTAGGTTTGAGAAGGGAAGTGAAAGTTGAGAAGAGATGGTGAGATTGAGGGGTGAGACTCAATCAGGGTTGAAAAGTAGTGTTGCTTAGCAAAGGAGATGGCAGAGCTGAGTGACGAGAGAATGAAATGGAGGCAGTCAGCAAGCTCATGAGATTTTCTCAATAGGCATTCAACAGGTCAAGAGTAGGAGTGGAGGTAACAGATGTCAGGGGTAAACAGGACTGGGATTGAGAGGGATGGATGGAGCAGCTGCAGAGAGGAACAAATCAAGGGTAGAGGAGAAGGATGTGTTAAAGTCAGGCACAGCTGAGTCAAGGGAGAAGAAAGAAGAGACATTAAGCTACTTACTTGCTCTTACTGGTCCCTTTTGGCATTAAAATCACTGAACTTCAGGACCAGATATAAATGGAAAACTATCCGGGTTGTTGCTACTATGTGATCATGTATTAGCAGAGTATTGAAAATCCCCAAAATCATGAATTTGAGTGGCAACCAGTTATCCTTAATCAAAACGGTTGGTAGATTTTCTTCAAACCTTTTGGGCAGCCTCCTTCATAAGCTGTTCATTTGACCATAGGTTCATCAGCTTCAGCTCAGTTCAGAAGCCATCATAAGAAAGCTGAACTTTGCTTAAATGGAAGAGGTTTTTAGACTTTTATTTATCATAAAGAACTCTTAGGGTAAATGATTACTTAAGGGAGAGAGACATTCATTAATTGTTTCATTTCCAGAACATTGAACAATGAAATTTAAGTGCCACAAGGCTTGAATGAATGAAAAGCTAAGTTTAGGTCACACTTCACATGCTACCTTAACTGTCCTCATGTAATTTTTATTTTTTAGTGATAATCCTTTCCAGTGAAAATTTATTGCAAATCATTAATACAGTCAGAAAGTCAGTAAGAATACCATTTGACTCGGTTAAGATGATTGAAAGCCTGGATATAACAGCCTTAACTCGCATTCCATAATTTGTTACATGCCACTGGATACTTAAACAAATATGTAATTTAAGCCCCAGCATTTTGTTATATCATTTATGTAGTACTTCCAATGTTCAAAATGCATTACAATCCCTATTTAATTATCTACTGGATATCATAGAGCATGGGTTAAGGCTGTCATATCCAGGCTTTCAGTCATCTTAGGGTAAGGATCACAAGTACAACATACTTCTGTTAGGTCTGAAAATTTCTCCCTCTCTCTTTAGTTCTGGATGTAAAATCTGCCCCGCTTAGAAACCCAGAGCTGCTTGGACCCATCTTCTCATCAGCTTCAATCTATATTGGGTTTTCTGCTGCTCTTATCAATAAGTAATATTTATTTATTTATTCTTTTAATTTTTACCTAGCCCTTCCCACCAATGGTAGTTCAGGGCAGCTTAGTAAAAAACAACCAAAAATATAAAAACATAAAATACTCCACAACCCTACAACATCTCCCTCATCCCTATCCCCGTACAACACCCCTCCCCTAATCTCTACCCCCACCCAAACCCTATAGAGATAGAATGCATCTATAGAGATATAATGCAGATCCCTATAAAGAGATAGAATGCATTAGATACTATGATAGACAATACATAAGTGACATGACGTATAATGCATAAAAGACATGATGCACAAGAGGAACCTTACCTAGAAAGTGTAATCTGCAACAACTCTAAGGGTGTTTCTAGACAAGCGGGGGAAGTCTAGCGGGTTGACAAATCCGCTCTTAAAATAAGTTGCTCAGGGAGCGTTTACACGCACCAGAAGTCACTGGCTGCCATTGAAAACAGCAGCACCCGGCAGCTTATGCATTTTAAAAATCGTATTTGTAAAATGGTTTTACAAATCCGGTTTTAAAAATAATGTGCAAGCCGTTGGGTTTTGCTGTTTTCAACAGCGGTTGGTAACTTCCGGTGTGTGTAAACGCTCCCCACGCAACTTTTTAAGAATGGCTTTGTCAATTTGCTAGATTCTCCCTCTCATCTAAAAATGCCCTAAGTATTGGAAAACTGGTCTAAGAGTGCAAACTTAATAGATTTTTTCAAAATTAGTCAAAAAGTATTTTCTGTCAAGCTGAGATCTCAACACACCAATTTTTAGTTGGAGACTATTCTTTAACCCTAGCAAGTTGGACATGCCCACTGTACTAATTTGATGTTGGGGGGTCAAACAGGCCCCCAATTAAGCCATAATTATTAAAAAAATAACATGTGGGCTAATTTGAAAAGGACAACAGCTGTCTAGAAAAAGTTCACACTATCAAGATTTTGTGATGGGGGGGCGGGCGGAGAACAGGAATAGGAATACAACAAAAGGCAGTAGGGGTCAGTAATATCCCATGATGGCCACAATGTTAAAATTACCAACTACCAAGGAATAGCTGCTGAGTTTTCAACTGGGGTACCAAGTGTATACCAGCAATTAGTGACTCTGTGTAATTATCTTTGTATTCCTCTGAGATGGCTCCATGACATCTGATATCTGCTTTTAGATGCAACCTTACTGCAAAAAGGTCAATTTAATGTTAATGTTGACTCTTACTGACAAAAGGGTAACTTAGAAAGTAAATAGAGGGGTCATTAGCACACTTTGTATTCCTCTGAGATACCTCCATGAAGTCTCCTGATCTTCCTTTAGATAACCACCTTACTGCAAACCGGTTTTAATGTTAACCCTTACTGACCAAAAGGGTCACTTAGCAAGTAAATGGAGGGGTTCAAACGACCTGATATGGCTGATTGGTAAGTATTTTTCAAAATGAACTCTGCAAGCAGCTATGATGAAAAAAACAGTGTTGAAGGTTCACACCAGTAAGGTTATAACTGCAAAAAATATACAACTCAATTTGTTTGTAAAGTGGTTCTTTAGCTTAGAGTATAATAAACCCGTCAAAAGCGTTTGTAGTGATGTTTTTGTACACACGAAAATGTAATTAATTAAAACAGTCACAATGCTATATTTCTTTCTATGTCCATTTGTTGTGAAGAAAGAACAGGTTCTGGTTTAAGTATTTAAAGAATTAATAAATATTTATTTATTTTTAACAGCATTTTGGGGGTCTATATTACCCCTAACACCCTAGGTGCGTAGTACTTTCAGTTTCCGATACACTTCAGTCGGGGTCAAACTCGCCCCCAGCAGCGTCAGAATAAAAAGCTTTTTTTAAAAAAAAACGACCAACCTTACAAAGGGGGGCATGAAACACCACAGGGCAATTGAGCCCATTATGGTTGACAAAGGGTGAAAACAGACATGACGTTAACCATCCTTTAACCACACTTGGTGGTTACTTATGCATGTTGCAGGGCTGTATTGGTGCCCTATGCAGCCCTGCAACATGCATAAATAACCACCAAGGGTGCTTAAAGGGTGGTTAACGTCATGTCTGTTTTCACCCAAAGGGTGATTTCAGACGAGACGGGGCGGCATTCGTCCCGTCCCAGAATCACCCAAATGATTCCCCGCCGGGATCACTCCGGCATGGCCAACAGACGTGCCAGGGGGATCCCGGTGGGGAATTGGGGAGGGGGAGGGGCCACGCGGCGCAACGTACAGCTGCACGCCCCCCCACCACCCACCCTCTGGGGAGACAGGCGGGTGCCGCGGCCAATGCAGCCGCAGCGCCCGCCCGAAATGACCACGGCCCGGAATCCCAGTGGGGATTCCGGGCCGTGATCGCCGTCCAGACGTGACGGCGATCATCCCCACTGGGAATCTCATTCACCATGCGATTGGCACCGGTCCAGCCGATCGTGTGGTGAATGAGATTCCCGGCGGGGATTGAGCGTGGTTAACATCTGGGGGGGAACTTCCGGTTCCTCAACAGACGTTAAGAGGGCATTCCCCAACACAGGGAATTGACTGTGGTTGAGCGTGATCTCGTAACGTCTGAAAATACCCAAAGTCATGGAGTATGGCGTTGTAGACGTTTGCTAAAAAGTTTTATTAACTCTTTTGTACCCCTCACCGGTCAGTTAGACCCCACCTGTCGGTCTAGGGTTAAAACGTTTGTGATAGAATTGACTGCACAATCTTAACTCTATGATGGGTCATAAGTATGATTTTGTAATCTACTACAGATGTTTTTATTCTACCACCCTGCTAGTATAATATTCCAAGCAAAGAAGATTCATCATTGCTTGGCAAAAAAATATAGTATATTTTACAATTTTAAATTACTAGAGTATTATGTGGAGGAATATTATGTAATGCAAAGCATTAGATGATTTAAAAAAAATTTTTTTTTATAGAACAAATCATATACCTTAGATAAACTTTCCTTTTATTTTTCCCCTCACCTCTGGAGGGGGGAGAAAGTACTAAGGACCACAAAGTTGCCACTGCAATACATTTTCCCCCTTAAATGTTTTTTTATGGCTCATTGACTTGCCTAATATATATTTTTTTACTGAGTCCCTTAGAAAGTGTGTGGAATCTTCAGTGGTTTCCTGTTGCCTCTAGGGAACGATAATGTTTTAGAATAAAAGGAAGTATAGGAGTTACAGCTGCATATTGTTCAAATTATTTTTAAAGGAAATTTGGCAAGGCATCTACCGGTAAAATGAATTTAGGTTTACACAGCTTTTAAGTGTAAGACCTACTGGTATCCATAGCCACAGTGCTACAAACATTCAGTTGCTCAAGACAAGAGGGAGAACGGTTCCCTTGCTGTACTGTTGTCATAGGAATAGCACTGTGGTGGTAATTGAGGAATGCTGCTGTAACAAACTACAAAATGGCACTCAAATAGATGATATATAGGCACTTGTAAATACAGAAGCTACCTTAAATCTAGCTAATCATTCAGGCATCTATGAAAATATTTGCAGTTCTTATTTCAAGATAGATGAAAAAATAGTTTTAAAAATAGGACTTTTTCTCATGTTCATCTCTGGTTCTTGACACATATTACAGTTAGAGACGAAGATGCTATGTTCCCCCTCAGACTTAGTGCTGTTCTAGTTGTGAATGTCATGGGAGTAATATACTTACTAATCCTGCCCATTGATAGGCAGCATGTCATATTCTCTCTAAAAGCATCAAAACCAAAATACTATATTCCAACATTTAAAAACCAAGGTTTTAAATTAATGTTAAGGCAAATCAATCATTTGTGATATTTTCACATTTCCCCAGTCTAATATCACCGTATCTTAAGTTCTATACTTTCAACTTATTACTTCACCACATCACTATTTTTCACTCTCCCTATATCTTCCCTCCCATAAAATCATCACCCCCCCCATCTTTAAAGAATATGACAATTCTGTTTTAACAATGCATATTACATCGCTTCACACACTAAAATTAAAGAAATTAATTACTTATTCACATGCCTTAACGGGTTAATCTATACATAGTACATATCTATAGCAGGGCCCCACTTGACCGTGGGGTAAGTGTTGTCAGGATCAGCCCCAAGGAGATTGTCACTCAAGAGTTGAGTAAAATCCCAGTTTCTTTACAAGCACAGTCCTCAGACCAGGCACCAACTTCTGGCCAGTCAACTGTATAGCTATCTATCTATCTCTCTCTCTCCAGCTCATATACTACTCCACTTAGCCATACAACAGTCCAGTAGCTGGGTATCATCAATTCATCTTCTCAGGATCTAAGGTCTCCTTCCTTCAGGAACCTTCTTGTCTGCATCCTTCCAGACAGCCTTTCAGGAGATGTTCAGTTCTCCATGGTCAGAAGCAGACTGCCCTTCTTCCTGTTGCTCCTCTGTTTTTATATAGCTAGAGCCACACCCCCACTTCCTGTGGTGGCCATTTTAACTCCAATTACATGGCAGGTGCCATCTTGTGGCACAGCCCTGCCACAATATCACACTAATATTAACCTTTAAATTTCAGATACAGAGTAAAAAACATCAACATGTTGATTAACTCGTTAAGACCAGGTGTTAACAAATGAGATGATAGAACCCTGGAGTCTGGGTTCAGTTCGTGCAACCCCCACTCACATGTTTAGCATGTAGAGCCTAATAAACGGGCAGCCCCTTGTATGTTTCTTCCTTCCGGGCTATAACTCAGGGAGACAATCCAGCGGCTGCTATCTCTGCCCACCCATGGAGGTTTTTATTTATTTATTTATTAAACCAGGTTTATACCTGGTTTTATATCTGTGAGCTCTTGGTGGCTGGAAATAACCATTTTCTATACACATAATTCTGAGTTTATTAAACAAATTGCATACTTTATTGAGCACCTGTAGTAAAAATGACAGTGAAAGTAAAAATTGAAATAAAAAATCTTTGCATGTTGTCATCACCCAGTTTCTTGTATCCACAGCTCACAGTGATGTACTTGCAGGTAGCAGCACACAGTTTTATTGGGGTCTCAACCACAGTGGTGTTGATAATCTGTCTCAGTTCGCATAAACCCCCAATCAACCACGTGCCTCTTGCATCCCCTCTCTGTCATCTTCTGTATTACCATACAGTTGGGGTGGAAAGCATCCCACTTGCGAGGGTGCTTTGCACTCCTCCGAGTGTCCAAACCTCATATAGGGCTACAAGCTCTCTTTCAGTTGCTTCAAGTTCGCATTTCCTGTATCTGAGGCAGTTGTTTCCCCAAAGTGTTTTATCTCCACCATCTGATCGAGGCACTCCAGATGGTCCTGCGGGTATCCTCTTGCTGTCATCAGAACAGTGATGAGAAAAAGGGGCAGGGAAGGTCCAGCCTCTGTTAGTGACTGCCCTACTTCTGGCAGTGCACAGATGTCCAGAAAAGTCATGATCTTGTTTGCATCCCACCCTCTCATCTTGTCCAGGACTCCCACTCTTCCATTCTGCTGAACTTGGAACTGCTATAGGGTTGTGTGGTGTCTGCCCCCCATCATGCATACATAGAACTCCATTGTATTTATGTGCCACCCTATGAGCACATAGGCTGCCTCAGAGGATGGAGCTGACAGTTTTCTGGGTTCATCAGGCCTCACACAAATGGCAGCAAAGGCCAGGGTATCCATCACCCCCCAACTTCTCTGGACCCCGTGTCTCAGGTGGCCACAGCACCCACAGAAAAAAGCCAAGACCATTTGGCTTCCTCAAGCAAACAATCTGCAGCAATAGCTTTGTATGGTGTTATGATCCCTTATGCTCATTGCAAGCAAAAACTGTTACTTTCAAAAGATAAGAAAAAATATGAGTAGGTTTTAACCAATGGACAGCTCTGCTCCCACATACATTCCAAGCAAGGTGACCTTCATTGCCTTGCAGACTCCACCCCTGTCCGTTTCTTAACATTCAGGGTTTCCCTCCATCCCAGTTAAAAAATTCCATGCTTCCATGGTGCTAACATCTGTAACATTTTTAGATGAGTTGGCATGTGCATTAACGTGCTTGTGACAGAAAGTCTATGCAGTTTAATAGCACCTGGATTGACTGTGCTGGTGCAGCAACACACACCCAGCATAAGGTTTGCAAAAAATTTTCAAACAATAGCTGTATCCAGTAGCAGCTCACACTCTGCAGTTAGCCAGTCCTTTAGCCAGTCCTTTAAGGACACATATCCAATTGTGGCCAATAGTTGCTCATGTGCAGTGCACAACCAGTTCTAGCCAGGCAGCCACCCAGCTCTTTATGCTGTTCAAAACATTTGCAATATGGTCTGCAGAGTTAACGGACACTGGAACCACAGCCATGAAAATGCATACCAATGACTTACTTGTGCTCGTTATCGTTATCTAGGCAAAACCTATGAGTGTTTGAACAGATCCAAGCCTACTGCTGTCATTGGTGCAATGTGATGTCAAGGCACAGAAAGGCTTTTGCTCGATCTTTGGCTGGCAGAGTGGGGTGCACTACACCGCAGTGGCGGCTCCTGCTTTGGCGCCATGTACTTACCTACCTCCGGTGACAACAGACTGCACTGGGGAGGATAAAACTGCGCAAGGGCAGCTGATGTGAGCAGGGAGGCACCTCTCAGGAGATTCGGTTTCAGTCACCTATGCCATGCACAGGGCTCTACCCACTGAGAGGCTGGCCTTGTAGAAGGAGAAAAGCGCAGACTGGTGGGAGAGTGTGCTCTCTTTGTGTGGAGACGCTGAATGGGTTGCAAACTTCAGGATGCCCCATCACCTTGTCCTGCAGAGATCCTCAGGCCGCAACTGGAGAAACAGAGCACGGTTTTGCGGTTGTCCATCCCCATGGAGAAACATGTTGCCATTGCCATCTGGAAACTCACCACCCCAGACTCCTGCCGCTCTGTTGCCCAGCAGTTTGGCATTGGAACCTCCATGGTGGGCATCATACTAATGGAGTCTTGCACAGTGATTGTTGCTAAACTGAGTGGTGCTGTTGGCTGACCCCGTGGAATTAACAAAGGTTTTCAGCAGGAGGGATTCCAAAACTGTATCGGGATGATCGATGGGAGTCATAGCACCATCATCTGCCCACCCCATAGCAAACCTGAACTAGAAGGGCTTTTTCCTAATGGTTCTCCAGGCCATAGTGGATCACCATGCCTGGTTTGCTCAGAAAGAACCACAACACCTACATCTTCATCAATCCCCCTTCTTTGGCTGTGTATACACTGTAGACTTTGGACACTGTACTTGAAACATGCATTAAAAGTTGTGTTCATGAGGCCTGTTGTTCTCGGGGACCCTGCCTACCTTCTGAAGCCCTGGCTCATGTAGGCATACAGCGTTGCCCACACCCTGGAGCAAAGGTAATTTAACTGACAGCTCAGCACCACCCACTCTGTTGTGGGGAGAGCGTTTGAGCTATTAAAGTAGTGCTGGAGATCAGTTGTGACCAGAACCAATTTCTGGGTAGAGACTGCTACACTTTGAACTACTACTGCCTGTGTTCTCCATAACATTTGCGATAGCAGTGGGGTTGCACTGGAGAACACCCTGACAGTTAGCTCTGGTGAGCTAGTCCCCATGTTCCGGGACCAGCTGAACTGAGAAGAGTGTAGTGCACAGCCAGAGAAATCTGGGACACCTTGTGTCAGCACATCAATCACAATGCTAGCCCCAGCGCTTCAGGAGGGAAGTGTCTCGGACGCCCATAAAATGGCTATTGTCCAGCCCCTGCTTAAGAAGTCAAAACTTTGGATGCTGCCTCTCCGGCCAGCTATCTACCTGTCTCCAACCGTCCCTTTTTAGGGAGGGTTATAGAATGGGTGGTTGCCCAACAACTCTAGGCCCATCTTGACTTCATTGGATTCCTGGACGCGTTTCAGTCAGACTTTTGTCCTGGGTATGGCAGTGAGACCAAGCTTGTGGACTTGGTTGATGACTTGTGCCTGGAGATTGACAAGGGAAATTCTTCCTGGAGAGTAACAAGGAAAATTCTGCCCTGCTGATCTTGTTAGATCTTTCAGCAGCCTTTGATACCGTTGATCACAAGGTGGTGTTGATACTACTGCGGGATGCAGCAGGGGTATCTGGGATTCCTCTTGAGTGGTTCTGCTCTTTCATGTAGGGGAGGTCCAAGAGTGGTGATGGGCGATTGCTCATTGTCCTCTCAGGACCTCCCCTGTGGGGTCCTGCAGGGTTTTATTCTGTTTCCCCTCTTGTTCCTCATGTATATGAGGCAGCTGGGCAAGGTCATTCGGAGGTTTAGGGTGAAGCACCATCACTATTCTGATGACACCCAGCTCTACCTCTCTTTTTCATCTGACCCTGGCCCTGCAGTCTCGGTGCTTACCTGTTGCCTGTTTGCTGTGAGGAACTGGATGAGCATAAGCCGATTGAGGCTGAATCCAGACAAGACTGAGGTAGTGATGATTCGCCGGCCTTGTGACTTGAAGGGGATTGGGACTCCAGTTATTGATGGAGTCCAGCCCCTTCTGGCCACTTAGTTTCACAACCTTGGAGTGCTTCTGGACCTCTTGCTACGCCTGGATTGTCAGATTATGGCAGTGGCCAGGAGCACTTTTTACCATCTCCACCTGGTGAGGAAGCTGTGGCCTTTTTTTTTCTGATTCGCATCTGGCCACTGTCATCCATGCTTTCATCAGCTTGAGGCTAGATTCTTCCAATGCGCTCTACATGGGGTTGCTCTTGCTGACAGTTTGGAAGCTGCAGCTGGTGCAGAATGTGGCGGCTCATCTCCTTTCGGATAAAGGGAGCCGGGAGCATACTACACGGGTGTTCTGAAGTCTGCACTGGTTTCCTATAGCTTTCTGGGCAAAATTCAAGGTGCTGGTTTTGACCTGTAAAGCTGTAAACTGTCTGGGCCCCACAAGAGAGCGAGCGTGGTGTAGTGGCTAAGTTAGCAGTACCTGGACCGGGAGGTAGAGGGAGGCCTCAGTTCAAGTATTGCCTTAGCCAGAAACTCATTGGGTAACCTTGGGCCAGTCACATATTCTCTCATCCTAACCTACCGCACAGGGTTGTTGTGAGGATTAAAAGTTGTGTTAATTAGTTCTATGTGAAGTGTTCTGAGTGCCATGGCAGGAAGGCACTACATAAAAATAAAAAAACTATTGTTGTTACTATAATTTATTCTATTTGAAAGACTTATCCTTTCATGCCCCATTGTGGTTGCTGCGATTGGCCAGGAGCTTTTCCCTTTGGGTACCATCCGTTAGCCTTGTTCGTACAGGTACGGCTTGCAGGGAGACATTCTCAATTGGTGCCCCGATGCTATGGAACCTGCTTCCCCCAGAGGTTCATCTGAGCCAGGGCCTGAGCGTCTTCTGGAGGCGCTGTAAGACGTTTTTATTTGAAAAGGCATTTAGTGGGCAGGAATAAGGGATTGGGGTGGTTTTGGGGTAGGGTTGTGAGTGTGACTGGATGTGGGGTGGGGAGGGTAGTGGTGGGTCTTGATTGGGATGTTGTAAGTGGGGGTTGGATGGAAGGGCTGGGGTTTGATGCTGTTTTATGTTTTCTATGCTGTTTAATTTGTTTTGTAAGCTGCCCTGGGCCATTTGTGAAGGGTGGGGTAGAAACTGGAAAAATAAAAAAATAAACACCCACCATCAGTGACAGTTTAATGAGCATTGGTGAGCTGTTTCAAGTAATGTTTTTGTAAGATTATGAGAAGCATTATGGGCATGGAGGGATATCTACCAGAGGTTGCAGCTTCTCCTGTGGTGGGACTGGGAGTGGTTGCAGCAACCTCTGGTAAAGACGCAGCCATTCAGGCTGGATGCAACGATGGCTCCCTCTGCACTAGGAATCATTAAGTTGGAAATGAGCACAGACGTCATGTAGTCCAACCCCCCTGTTCAGTGCAGGAAATCTGCAGGTGTATCATTCCTGACAGATGTCTTTCCAGCTTCTGTTTGAAAACCTCCAGTGAAGGAGAGTCCACCACTTCCCTAGGCAATTTGTTCCATTGTGAAACAGCTCTTACCTTTAGGAAGTTCTTTCTAATGTTTAACCAAAATCTGTTTTCTTGTCATTTGAGCTCATTATTTGAAGACCACTATTATGTCTCCTCTTAGTTTTCTCTAGGCTAAACATATACCTAGTTCCTTCAACCTTTCACCATAGGACCTGCCTTCCAGAACCCTGACCATCTTTGTTGCTATCTTCTGAACCCGTTCCAATTTGTCAATGTCCTCCTTAAAGTGGGGTGCCCAGAACTGGACAGAGTACTCCAGATGAGGTCTGACCAGCGCAGAATAGAGTCACTTCTCATTACTTGGAAACTATGCTTATATTAATGCAGCCCCAAATTGAATTAGCCTTTTTTTGCTGTTGCCATTACACTGCTGTCTCATGTTCAGTTTGTGATCAGCTACAATCCCTAAATCTGTTTCACATGACTGTTGTGGAACCAGGTATCATCCATCCTATACTTGTACATTTGATTTTTCTTACCTAAATACAGAACTTTACGTTTGTCTCTGCTGAATTTCATTTTGTTAGGTTAGAAAACTGGATCGAAACTATCAAGAACATTTTGAATTTTATTTCTGACTTCTAAGCTCCTTTCATGTTTAAGTTTCCTTTTTAAAACCATCACAATATCTATCCCTCCCAGGGGGAGCTAACAAGAAGGGAGCCAGTGGATATAGAGAGAGAGAATGAAAGGGGATAGGTGGAAAGACAAGGACTGAAAAGAATTACATTGAGAAGCTCAAGGAATGGCAAGCTGGAAGTCAGAATGGATGAGTTAAATTAGGTAGAATAAGGTGGAGCAGGGTGCGAAATTTGCCAGTGGAGAAGGAGTGGGGCTTAATAGAGGCCCTGGGGGGAGGAAAAGGAGGGGATCTTAATATGCAGCCTGGCTGGGTCTTGAGCTTTGTCTGCATTGTTCTTTTTCAAGCTTAGTATTCTTTGCATTGTTGTTTTTCATATAAACTAATGTTTATCTTTGTCTTATATTGTTATAATAGTTTTAGTTATATTTCCAAATTGCAATTACCTATGTGTTATCCATTGCAAGCTGCTGTGTATTAATAAAGCAGTTTTAATAATAGAAATTATTAATGCCTTATACTAGGACTAACTAGTTTTCTTGGGGTGGGAAAAGCTACCTTTTTTCTAGGACAGTTAAAAACAAGATTTTACGTGGTAAAAACACACACAGTAAATAAATACTGTGTCAATCCTGCTTCTGAAAGAGTAAAGTTGTGATTCCTTTCATATTTAAGTTTCCTTTTTAAAACCATCACAATTTTAGGCTCCTGCCCCTTGTGTCTGTTTTTACACGCACGCACGCACGCACGCACGCACGCATGCATGAGGGTTGCAGCGAAGCAGTTGAATTTGTCAGATAGAATATTGGGTTTTGTGTGATTGGTTCCAAGCAAATGGCATTGACGCTGGTACTTGTAGTTCTGGTCTGTTTTTAGATTGTACATTAGCCTGTGTTTTATCACTATTTGCAGGAGTGGAGAAAGTTTTTCCCTACCAGGTGCCAATAGGCCTGAAGCAAGAGCAGGTGTTTTGTTCTATCGGGAAATACCGACCTTTTGGGAGCACTTTCAGCCATTCATCAGTATTTTCTGCTTCCATGCTTCTGCTTCTGTCGGTATTGGTGCCCACGATTTCCTGTCTTTTGGGGATAATTTCCAGTAATGTCTGGTAATTTCCGGTAATGTTGATAATACTGGAAGTTACTGAAAAATACAGATAATACAAAAAATTACCGGAAATTACCAAAATGATGGAAAAATCACTGAAAATGTTAAAAATGCGGATAATTTTCTCCTCGGCAAATGAAGGCAAAAGAGCGGTTTCCATTGGAAACAGCACTCACAGAGATTTTTTGTTTCAGCTCTAGGGGCCACTTAAAAATTAGCAGAAGCTCCAAAGACCGCAAAGAAGTTGGGGCGAGGGTGTTTAAGGTGTGTACTCAGAAAGAGGAGGGTCTAGATCATGAATTTGTGTATGACTTCGTCCCACTCCCTTCTTTTGAGTTCATTGAGCAGCCCCTAATTTTTTTAACCATTATCTGCTGTTCTAGAGTGGCGTATGAAAATCTTGAGATACCATATTGGCCTGGCTCTTTATTTTTCAGAGCTATTAAACCCTGCAGTTTTTAATTCTTGTCTGTACTTGTTTAAGTCATAGTATAGTTTGGAATGATAGTGAAATTCAGTATTTGTCTCTTTACTTCGCATTAGTATCAGGATAAAGTCTGGCAACTAAATTTGTTTTTGGCTCCTGGAGTTGGATCTGAAATTTCATGTCCTGAGGTTAAGTGACGTAAAGTTGACGTGGAGGGAACATGGAGTGTGGGTAGAATGACACGGGTCTGGGTGGGATAACAAGAGGACAACTGAGAGGTGTGAGGGAATAATGAACAGGGAGGTGCGTGGGACTTAATGAGACAAGTGAAAGTAGAACAATGAGGAAGATCGCTATGAGGAGTGGCTGGAATGACGAGGCAGCCATAAGGAGCAGGTGGAATTACAAAAAATGGCCAAATGGAAACAGGAGAATGGCAATTGAGAAGGTGAAATAATTATTTATTATTATTATTATTATTATTATAAGCTTTTATATAGGGCCAGTGATGTACCTGGCGCTTAACAGAGAATAAAATAGACACCCCTGCCCGAGAGATTACAATCTAAAGACGGGGAACAGAGACAGGGAAAGGGGAACAGAGGGAGAGACAAGGGATGCAACAATCATGAGGATGCGAGAACTCAGGTAAACGTTCTTGACTTGGTTACAGTAAATTGGAAGTTTACAGATAACAGGTGGGGGATAATCCTGGGTGGGGATGATTAGCAGGAGTTAGGAAGGGCGGAGCGGAAGAGATGGGTTTTGAGGAGGGACTTGAAGGTGTGGAGGGTGGGGGCAAGGAGGACAAGGGCAGGGAGGGAGTTCCAGGCGTGCGGGGGGCAGTGAGGGAGAAGGGACGAAGGTGGTTGGGGGAGCACAGAGGCGTGGGAGGGTGAGGGAGGGGATGGAAGAGGAGTGAAGGGCTCGAACAGGGGTTTGGAGGGAGATCAGGGCAGACTCAGGTAGGAGTGCTCCCTCTTCCACCCACAATGCAAGCCCACCGGTTTGAGAAGTGCAGAGCTGGTTCATGTTAGTGTGGTGGATGACATTTTAATATTTTGTCTATGGTAACAATATGTGTGATAATGACCCTGTTGATTTTGATTTTATTTTTACTTCCATTTGAAAGCAGGACAATTTGTTTTGACTTTAGTGGAGTTACTTTTGATTTATATTAATTGAAGACAATCAGGCGCCCTTATATTGAGCTATTTTTTTTTCAGTTGAATTATGTTTGGCTGCTTATGTAGGTGACCATATGTGGTGGTGGTGTTATGAATCTCTAAAGTTCTTTATCAGAACATGTGCTTGAGATGACTGTGATTTATAGCTTTTTGTGAATGGGATCAAAACACACAATTTTTGTGTGTTGGGGTGTTTTTTAGACAGTTTTGTTAATAGTGTTAATATATTTGATAATTTTAGTACATAACATGCAAATATGTGATTACTAAAGAATGAAATGTTCTCTGAGATCTAAAGATTGTATTTGGCGAAGGAATGAAACAAAAAAACAATTAAGTTGTTGGGATTTTGTTTGTTCATTTGTTTAAGGGAGGGGTGGAGAACCAGGTCTTGGGGGCCAAATGTGACCCATGACTAGTTTTTATTTGATCTCTTTCCTGTTTCTGGATCTGGCCCCTGAATTCTGCTCCTACACCAAGCAGAGAAAGACTGAGCTCAGGGTAAGGAAGCAGAGATGGCGACATGCACACAAGGATAGGAGACAGATCCATGACCTGGACTGCTTCTTTTCCTGAGCACACTCCTCAAATGCCTGTGCCCCCAACTTATATGCGGCCTTGAGAGGTTGTACTAATTTTCAAACTAGCCCCTGGGAGGGAAAAGGTTCCCCATCTCTGGTTTTAGGGAATGGATGAAAAATAGTTGCATTGCATTTGTTGACTATTATAATGTAGTTGATAGGACAGTCTATTTTTAACATCGCCATGAAAAAAATTACTTGTTGGAAAAAACATTTTATTATTGGCCATAACAAGGCTTTTCTATGCAACGGTGAGTTTTAAAAATAAATAAAACTTTTCAGACCTTGGCATAAATATTTAAAGATTTATATTCAGTTTTCTGTGTACTGTATATGACTGTTTCCCCAAGTAAATATTTTTGCCCATTGGTAATCTTTTAAATATTGAATGCTTCTGGTTTTGTTTATTTTATTATTTGTTGTGTTTTCAAACAATATTTGAGGTTGAGACAGAATATTTGACACTTCTATTTAAAAATGCATAATTTATCTAACTAGAAATGTTAAAACATTTAAAACTCATTTGGGCCTGCTCCCGTTCCCACTGAAGTCAGTTAAGGTTTTGAAGACTGTTAAGTTTGATGGAAATAAGATTGGCTGATATGGTTCTTCCTCCTTTATATGTTGGGCTATAAATAACTCATTCCACCAAAACCCTGCGTATTGGTGGGTTTTTTCCTCTGACATAAAAATTTGTCTCAATAGTAATGGTGTCTATAAAAGTTAGTCAAATCCGCCTTTAGACAATGAGGTTCCCAGACATATATCTTGATAGTTACCGAGAATGAAAAGATATTAACTTACTGTGGCTGCTGTAATGCAAAAATAATTTTTTTTTCACAGTCACTTAAACTTTGATGTAGATTGATACGTCTGCTCTCCCTGTCTGGTTCATTGGTTCAAGATAAAATGCAGGACACTCTGTCCCTCAGATAAGTTGAACTTTTACAAGGCAATCTTATTGGCTTGTCATATATGTTATAAAACTGACAAAAAGTGTGTGTGTTTAATTTTTATGCTGTGCAACTTCAGTCTGTAACCTCTGCTTCAGCTCCCATTCTTCAGCTCAGGATGTAACTGAAAATGATTGCAGTACCAAGGGATAGCTAATTGGTAAAGCCTGTTTGGAATGTGGATAAGTGAGCCATTTTGGCAGTAAGCAATGTACAAAGCACACTTTTCCCCTTAGTTGTTTTCCAGGCTAAAATTAAACAGAGTTAGATATTTCCACAGTTAGTGATTTACAGTGGATCTGTTCTGAGTCAAACCAGCATAAAGGACTAATTGCCTGCACTTGCTTGTACAAATGTACGTGTATTTGTGCGTTATTTCTAGGGCTGTACCCTCTGAAGAATGCTGTTGTTTAAGACTGTGTGATTCTTCAACTTTTTAGACTGAGCCCTCTTTCTCTCCTCTAGTACTTTAATCACCCTTCCCCCCATAGCCCATATACACATTTATATGTCTTCCTCCCTTTCTCTGTCTTACCCTTGTTGCCCACCTCCCTCCTGCACCCCTTCCCCAAATCTCTGGGGCTGCTTTCACCATACTTTTCCTAGCTTAGCGTGGCTGTACTGGGTAGATTTTCGTACTGGTATTGTCCACTTCTGGAATATGAATTCTAGTTGATGGCTGCAGTGCCATTTAGAATTCATGTTAAAGTATACCGTAATCGATAAGATGTTGGACTTGGAACTAGGAAACCGCAGTTCAAATCCTGTTTTAGCTATGAACTCACTGGGTGGCTTTGGGCGAGTCACTGGGTGATTTCAGACGTGACAAGATCACAGTCAACCACCCTCAATCACAGTGGATTCATGATGGTGGCTGTGATCCTGTGGACGTCTGTTTGAGCCCCGCCAGATGTTCACCACAGTGAATCTCTGGCGGGGGTCAAAGCTAACCATGCTTCTGGGGATGGTGCCGGTCCCATCCCCAGAACCATGGTTAGCTTGACCACGATCCATGATGGGCCAAACGTAATGTCTGTTACCTTGGCCCATCACAGATCATGGTCCCGACCGTGGTACAGGATCGGGCGCAGCCACCGCATTGGTTGCTGCATCCGCCTGTTTTACCGAGGGTGGCCGGCCGGGGGAGTTGGGGGTGGGGCGGGGCCGTACAGCCGCACGTTGTACCTCAGGTCCCTGCCCCCTCCAAGATTCCCCAGCCTGATGGAAGCCAGCATGCCTAAAGGACGGTCGGCTTAATCACTGACCGAGATCCGAGACGGATCCTGGTCCGGGGTTCAGCATGTTGGGCCTCCGGGCCCAGCATGTCTGAAATTATCCATTGCCTCTCAGCCTCAGTTCTCCATGTGAAAAATTATAATAATGACCTACCACACAGGATTGTTCTGAGGATAAATTAGATAAAAATTGTAAATACTGAAAGTGCTGTATAAAGGATAACCAATATAATAATAATTAAAGAAGTGGGTGGAGCTATCACTGTTTTGGAAATTTCCCATAGCTCATACAGAGTGGAACAAGGTTTTTTTCAGCTGCACCCATTTCTTATGCTCACCCAGGTTACACCCTGTTACGGATGGCAGTTTTGGGTACGGATTCATCTGTAACTAACCGAAATTGGCTGTTATGGATTAATCCGTACCAATCCATAACAGTAATCCAAAAAATTATGGATCCGCTGTTACAAATCCAGTTTTCCCACCCACCACCGCCTGGGGCTCTGGTATAGTACTTACCGGCCCCAGAGTGAGCTTAATTGGAGGTTTGGTGGGCTGCAGCTTGACTAAAGGTCCCGGGGGGGGGGGCTCCTGTGTGGAGGAGTCCCCCCGGCAGGCTCTCCTGTTGCGGCGTGCTGTGGAGGTCCCTGCTCTACAGTGTGCATGCGCAAAATGGCTGCTGGGTCCATTCTGTGCATGCAAAGCCCTCTTGCAAAATGGCACCAGCCAGGAAACTCCACAGCGCACCGTGACGAGAGAGTCTGCCGGGGGGACTCCTCCACACAGGAGCTCCCCCTCCAGGGACCTTCAATCAAGGTACAGCCCACCAGACCTGCAATCAAAAGTGGCATGGTGTGCCCCAGGGATCTGTATTGGGACTGATGCTGTTTAATGTATTAATGATCTGGAAAGGTGATCAAATTTGCAGATGACACCAAGTTTTTCAAGGTAGTTAAAACGCAAGCAGACTGTGAAGAACTGCAACAGGATCTTACAAGACTGGGCCAGGCAAGAAAAGGATTATATAATTTGTTGGAAATCTTGTTAGATTACTGTGCAGAAAATGAATTGAGTGTCAATCTGCGAAAATCCCAGATCATGGTTATGGGTAACGCAAAGACTTTCAAACGTAGATGGATCATCAAGGGCAAAGAACTCTGCCAGGTAAGCTCTTATGTTTACCTCGGAATTGCTCTATCAGATAATGGCTTGTGGGAGAAGCATCGAAAGTTAATTGTCTTAAAAGCTAGGGCTGCCTTTGGAGGAATTCTAAGGTTAGCTACGCGATCTTCTGGGATCAGCATTTCATCTATTTTGAGTGTGTTTAGGGCAAAAGTGCAGTCTATCTTAACTTTTGGCTCCGAAGTTATTTTGGCATCTGATTTTCAGGCTCTCAAAATTGCCCAAATATATTTTTGAGGAAGCTACTGAGAGTTCCCCAGAGTACCCTGGCCACAGTGGTTAGGGCCGAGACGGGCACTTTGGCCATTAACTGCCTCAGAAGGCAGTCAGCCCTCAGATATTGAATCAAGTTGAACAGCCAGGATGAGATCTCTCTGCTCTCTCTCTGTTTGAGAGAAGAGTTAGAACATTCAGGAGTGACTTCTTATCCATGGATTTTCCAAATACCGTCCTACATGGCGCATGCAGGGCTTTCATTTTCCTGTTTCTGGGGCAGAGAGATATTTCTACAAAAAAGTTTGGCGAAGTTCAGGTTGAGTGATATTTCCAGGCAGGAAGATCTGGCTATTTTGACTTTCTGGAAGGTCGCTCCCTGGCTTGGCCACTTCAAGAAATTGCATAGATTTGAGCCATATCTGGATATCCTGAATGAGCTCATGCTGCGCAGAGCTTTTACATACTTACATTTCCAGTTGCTTCCCTTGGCAACCACTAAAGGCCGTTATAATGGTATCCCCTATGAGAAGCGGACTTGTCCCTGTACTAATCTTGTGATAGAGGATTTAATACATTTTTTATTTGAATGTCTGCTGTACGATAACTTGAGGCAGAATTGGTTGGCTCCATTGTGGAAGGAGAGAGACTATTTATCAACTGCCTGTAAAATAGAGATATTATTGTCAACATCAGATGAGAAGTTTATCAAGGCAATCGCTACATTTGTTTTTTTAGCCATAAGGCTTTGAGATGAAGCGGTGTCTTGATCTTGTCCAGTTTGGTTCTTAAAGTTGTTTTCCTGATTTCTGTCTGGTGCACGTTCCTCTTGCATTTTGATACGTTTGTATCCCTTCTGGGTTATTGGTTGTATACCTATGTTTCTGTTTTTGTTGTACATATCTGTTTTTACTGACCATGGCGAAAGCTAGTGTCTTAATAACATTGAAATAAATAAATAAATAAATAAACAAGACTGGGCGCCTGGGCATCTAAATGGCAGATGAGATTGAATGTGGACAAGTGCAAAGTGATGCACATAGGGAAAAATAAACCAAACTATGAGTACACAGTGCTGGGTACTAAGCTAGGAGTTACCACTCAGGAAAAGGACCTGGGAGTGATTGTGGACAATGCACTGAAATCCTCAGCCCAGTGTGCAGCAGCAGTCAAAAAAACGAACAGAATGTTAGGAGTTATTCACAAAGGGATAAAGAATAAAACTGAGGATGTCATAATGCCTCTTTACAAATCAATGGTGTGACCGCACTTGGAATATTGTGTGCAGTTCTGGTCACATCTCAAAAAAGACATAGCTAAACTAGAAAAGGTACAGAGAAGGGCAATGAGAATGATAAGGTGTATGGAACAGCTTCCATACAAAGAGAGGCTTGACAAGCTGGGTCTCTTCAGCTTAGAGAAGGGAAGCCTGAGAGGGGACATGATAGAGGTTTATAAAATCTTTAGTGGCGTGGAATGAGTAGATAGGGAACGGTTATTTACCCTCTCAAATAGTACTAGAACTAGGGGACACTCCATGAAACTAGCTGCCGGCAGATTTAAAACAAATAAAAGGAAGTACTTTTTCACTCAGCGCATAATAAACTTAGCAATTTGTTGTCAGAGGATGTTGTCAAGGCCAGTAGTATAGCTTGGTTTTTAAAAGACCTAGATAAAATCTTGGAGAGTAGGTCTTGGTTAATGGCTTGGTTAAGTAGATCTTGGTTAATGGCTATTAACCAAGTAGCTTACAGGATGAAGTTCTTACTGTTGGGAGCTGGGAGTGAACAACAGGGAATGGATTGCCCATTGTGACTGTTGGTTCTTCCCCCATGCGATTGAGATTGACCACTGTCGGAGGACAGGATGCTGGGCTTGATGGACCATTGGTCTGACTCAGTATGGTGGTACTTATGTTTAATCAAGGTCACCCTGAGGCCAGTAAGTATTATATCAGGGCCCCAGGGAGTGGGTGGGTGGAAAACCTGAGTTGTGTGGGTGGGGTTAACGGGGTTTGGGGTTTTTGGATTTAATTATGGATCTGAACCGTACCGTACCCATAATTAAAGTCGAGGGGGGGGGGAACCCTATACCCATAACAACCCATACCTGAAATTTAGTGTGGGTTGCCATCCCTACACCCTGTGTCTCTCAGACCCACGTTTGAGAATGATTGGTCTAATGAACCCATTTTTAAAAAAAGATGTTAAAAGAAAAATAAGGCTTTCTTCCCTTCCACTGCTCTTTTGAAATAATTTGATACTAAATTCATGATTCTAAGTTAACCAGTCTCAGCACCTGTTTAACATTCAGAGACTCCAAGACACCGATTATCATGAGGTCATTGCTACACTAATTTATAGTGCTGTTTAAGTAGCATGTTGGTGTAATGTTTTCTTAAATTACTAAAAAATAAACCAAGCTTGTCAGGATTAATGTTTGCTATAAATAATTTTAATTTGTTTCTGCTACTGTTTTTCTTAAAAGAAAAATGAGATTTACTATTCTTTTTTATGATTTAGTAGTCATAAACTTAATATTGAAACATTACTTTTATGATATTTTTATGGGAAACAATTTATAAATGTGTTTTTAAAATATTTTAAATACTTTGATTTAAAAGAAAACTTAAGAAATGTCTTGACAATCATTTGGCCTTGCTTTTCTTCAAAGGATTAAAGTTGGCTTTCTCCATCAGTCTGATTTTTCAAATCTCAGACAAGGTCTTATTTTTGATTTATTTATTTGTTTGTGTGTTTTCTTCCATTTCTTGGCTGCCCCTTCCTGCTGCTGCAACTCGGGGCGGCGTGCAACATAATAAAGACATAAAAATATAAGAGAGCAACAATAAAAACAGAATATAAATAACAATATAAAATTACAAATCTATCTGCCAAACATACTATAACTCTAATGATTTTGTTAGGAATCACAGTATTTGCTCTATTGCTTAGTCTTAGTTCCTGAATCATTGGAATACATGAATCTCCGCTTTTATACATTAAAAAAAGCAAGTTTCTAGCCCTCATCATTGGAGAGAGGAGCTTGTAAACACAAACCCTAAAAGCTCCAAATACCAGAGAGAAAATTTAAAAAATCACAGAATGTATTATTTATAAATCAGTCTCATAATTTTTAGGAGCCTTACTCCTGATTTTAAAATGTGTATGGTTGCCAGTTACTATGATGATTCTGTGTGTGGCCTCAGGTCCTCTTCCAAGGATTTCCTTCATGTGGTGAAGAGGAGCTGGAGCTGCTACATCATCTAGCTAAGGAGAGTGTCAGTGGGGGAGGGGGAAAGGAAGGCAGTTCTCACGTTCATTGTCTCACACATCCCACTCACGCTAAGGTGCTTGCAAGGCAAGGCTGTGGAAAAATTCCTGTCAGGATAGTAGTTGGGCCTGAACAATCTCAGAGAGACTGAGCCCTTATCATCATCGGGCGCCGAGCACCTGAGCAGATCTGTGCCCTTCTGCTCACCACCCGATCCACGCACACTCGTTCGCCCAAGGAGGGAGGGGCTGGGAAGGCCAGTGAAGGGGACGTGAGGGTTGGAAGGGAGTGACCTAGGCTAGAGGGGGAAGGAACAATCCACTTGTAGCCATCCAGGGGGAGGATGTCCCAGGAGTGGGGGAGGGGAGGGATACAGTCACACAAGCACACCACGGTCATACTACTCACAATTGCTCAAGGGAAAGGAAGAATCACGGAAGTCACTCGTTATACACAGTTCACAAATGCTAGGGATTTCAATGGTTGTCTCACACACAAGGCCAGCTTCTCACAAGGATTACCGGCGCTGGGTGCTTCCCAGCGCCAGCTCTTATACTGAAGACTCCACCTCCTGCCGAGCCCGCAGCCGCGTGGAGCGACACAGCTGCGTAGGCCCCACCCCTATGTCTGGCGTGCCTGTCGGGTTTCTCTGCAGCGCCATCATGTGGCTGCGGTGCCTCCGCCAGTCCTGACAGCTGCGGCGGTGCCAGCGGCGTGCTTCGGGCTGAGGCGGGGGAATCGGGAGCCGCTGTGGGGGTGGATGCTCCGAGGGGCCCCCATCCCCTGCACCTAACAGAGAGGTGGCTCGGCCTCTACCCATCAAAATGAACATGCTTGCTTCATACTTTTAAGGTGGCAAGGAAAGAGTGGGGGTGAGGGGGTAGGTGCTGAGCTAGTGCCTCTGGTGGCAAGAAATTGGTGGCAAGAAATTGCAACCACAGCTATGTTTTCCCTATATAGCTGAACAGCTAGCTAATCTGTATTTGGCAGGATGGGAAGGGATGCTGAGCACTGAGCTCCCTTCTCTCCCCTCTGCTACATTCCTCTTTTTCCCACTTCAGAGATGACATTCAAGAACCTAGATTGCCTGCCTCCTTTATGTTTTCAAGCATTATAATGATTTAATAATAATAATTTAAATATACTGCCTCCCTGCCATGACACTTGGAGCGATTCACAAAGAACAATTAACACAACTTTTAATCCTCACAACATCCCTGTGAGGGTAGGTTAGGCTTGAGAGAATATTGTGACTGGCCCAAGGTCATCCAGTGAATTTCTGGCTAAGGCGAGCTTGAACCGGGGCTTTCCCCCTACCTCCCAATCCAGGTACTGCGCACTTAGCTACTATAACACACTGGTGTATTTGTATTTAGAATTTCAAAAATATGAGATGACCAAAGTTTATAACGGGCATGCTGGGAAACTCATCTGTATTAAAATTTGCATAAATTACACAATTTTATTGCTTTGCATAATTTAGTCTCACTTAATTCAGCATTTTGGTGACAAAATTTGGGTTTCCTAATTGTAGAATGTAGATATTTTTGTTTTTTGCAGAATACTCGAGGTCACATTGCATTGCCCCATCAAAATATTTCCTGACTGGCAAGTGGTTTTAAGGAGGGATAAGGGTGGGGGGGATGGATTGTTTCTTGTGTGAGGGAGGGGAGCAAGGGGACTGGGTTAGGGAGGGAAGGGCTGACCTCCTTGATGTGAGGGAGGGGTGCAGCCCTTTGAAAGGGAGGGATGGTCCTCTGGTGGCAGAGGAGGATCAGGGATGTATGGGGGGTGGTCATCTTCTGGGGGGATTGGGGGAACGGACCGGGGGGAGGGTCTGCAGCCATAGGGGTCGTTCTGGGCCGGGAAAATTATGGTCCTTATGGGAGGCGAGTTCGAGCTGTGAGGTGGGACAGATGTTGCATACCTGTTCCACTCACTGGCCCCCAGACAGGCAGTGAGGTGATTGGGGATCAGAGGGCCTCGGTTTGATGCTGGTAAATGCGAGGTCGGTGGCTAATAAGTCAACCACGGTCCAGGAGATGATCCTGGACTGGGCAGCCGACCTCATGTGTGTTATGGAGACCTGGCTGGACACTGAGTCAGGGCCTATATTGGCTGACCTTGTTCCAGCTGGGTACTCCATGCATCATCAGTCGCAGCTACAGGGATGGGGTGGGGTGGTGTAGCCATTATTTTTAAGAATACCTGGTGTGCGAGGAGATTCCCTGTGCAACCCATCATGGGTGTGGAGGGTCTCCATCTGGTGTTGGATTTAGCCGGAGACAGAGTGGGGATACTGCTGGTATACCGGGCACCCACCATACAGCAGCCTCCATGCTTGCACAGACTGAGCTGGTGTCGGAGATGGTCTTGCGGTCCCACAGGACAATAGTTCTGGGGGACTTCAGTATCTATGCCGACGCCAGTCTTGGAGGGGCAGAGCATGAGTTAATGGCCGCCATGGCAATCATGGGCCTGTCTCAGAGAGTAGTGGGTCCCACACATGTTGGAGGGCATACCCTGGACATGATCTTTTCCACTGGCCTTGAGGCAGGGGATCCGTTAGTGGGGGAGGTGTCAACAGAGCTCTTGCCATGGACGGATCATTATCTTCTCCAGGCGGGTATTCTGACACATGTCGGCCCCCGGGAGGGTTCGGAACCAGTTCGGTTGGTTTGCCCCCGAAGGCTTATGGAACCAGAAAGGTTCTAGATAGCTCTAGGGGATGTTTCCTCTGACCTCGATGGCCGCCCACTCGATGGGCTCGTATCCATGTGGAATTCCGTGTTGACAGAGGCCATCGACAACGTGACTCCCAAGCGTCCGCTCCTGAATCGCCAACAATGCAGCTCCCTGTGGTATACAAGAGAGCTGTGGTAAATGAAGCGGGAAAGGCGGCGGTTAGAGTGACGGTGGCATTGACCGATTGCAGCATAGAGTCTGCTTACGTACCTATGCCGTTGCGGTGCAGACAGCAAAGAAGACTTTCTTTGCTGCTCTCATTGCGTCTGCTAAGTCCTGCCCGGCTGAGCTGTTTCGGCTGGTGAGGGGACTGATCTGTTTGGTCTCCCTCTGCCTGGACTTAGAATCATCAAATGCTCACTGTGATTTGTTTGTGTACTACTTTGTGGATAAAATCACTCAAATTCACCACAGTTGTGACGCAACTTTATTAGCAGAAAATGGGTCAGAGGCAGTCTTGTCCTGTTTTGTGGGATGAGTTTCTGGCTGTGTCGCCCTCGGATGCGGGGGATGCTCTTGGGACTGTTTGGGCCACCTGTTGTGAACTAGACCCATGCCCATCCTGGCTAGTTAAGGTTTGCTGGGAGATATTGGGGCCGCTGCTGGCGACGATAGTCAATGCCTCCCTTAGGGAGGGCGGGGTGCCGGACTGTCTCAAGGAGGCGGTGGTGCGGCCCCTGCTCAAGAAGTCATCTTTGGACATTGATGCCCTGGCCAGCTATCAGCCAGTCTCTAACCTTCCCTTTTTAGGGAAGGTTATTGAACAGGCGGTGACTCAACAGCTTCAGGAGCGTTTGGACCGGGTCAGTTTTCTTGATCCCTTGTAGTCTGGCTTTTGTCTGGGTTATGGCACGGAGACTGCACTTGTGGCCTTGGTTGACGACCTCTCCCGTGAATTGGACCAGGGCCGTTCGACCCTGTTGATCCTGTTAGATCTCTTGGCTGCATTTGATACTGTTGATCATAAGTTGTTGGTGATTCAGCTGCGGGACCGGGTAGGGATTAGCGGGACTGTTCTTGAATGGTTCCACTCTTTCTTGACTGGGAGAACCCAGCGTGTGGTGTTGGGGGAGTTTTCATCTTCCCCCCAGGGCCTCATGTGTGGGGTTCCATAGGGTTCCATCTTATCCCCCTCTTGTTCAGTGTTTACGTGCAGCCTTTGGGGGAGATCGTCAGGGAGTATGGGGTGAGATGTCATCAATATGCTGATGACACCCAGCTATATCTCTCGTTTTCTTCCGACTCAGGCCCGGCAGTCTTACAGTTTATCAGCTGTGGGGGGACTGGATGAGGGTGAGCTGCCTGAAATTAAATCCTGACAAGACGGAGGTGATGATTGTGGGGAGGGCCGAGGGAGTGATGGCCCCCATCACTGATGGGGTCTGTCCTCCCTTGGTTTCTCAGGCATGGGTCTGGGGGTGCTCCTGGACCCGCAGCTCCGCATGGATGCCCAAGTGATGGCTGTGGCGAAGGGGGCATTTTGCCAATTACATGTGGTGCGTCGGATTAGGCCATATGTCTCGGACTCGAATCTGGCCACAGTCATCCATACTTTCATTACCTTGAGACTGGATTACTGCAGTGCACTCTATGTGGGGCTACCGTTGGTGCTGGTTCGGAAACCGCATCTAGTGCAGAATGCGGCGACCTGTCTCTTGACTGGGACGGGCCAACGCGAGCACATTACACCAGTACTCTGCGCTCTGCACTGGCTGCCGATAGTTTTCCGGGCCCAATTCAAGGTGTTGGTGCTGACCTTTAAAGCCCTAAACGGCTTGGGCCCCACCTACCTGCAGGACTGCCTCACCCTCCGGGACCTGAATTGGCCCCTGCGGTCGGCCAGGGGGCGCCCTCCTCAGGGTCCCTCAGGTTTCCCGGTTGTCCGCCATGAGGAAGGTGTTCTTTGTGGCTGTGCCGCGGCTGTGAAACTCCCTCCCATTGGAGGTCCGCCTGATTACTGACCTCCCCTCTTCCGTAGGCAGTATAAGACCTGGCTGTTCCTCCAGGCCTTTCCTGAGGGAGATGGGGGTGGGTAGGTTGGGTTAGGGTGGAGGGGATGGGTTTTATATTGTTTTAATTGTAGTTTTATAGTTGTTTGTTTTAATATGTTTTAAAATGCCATGAGCCACCCCGAGATGTCTGGGGCAGGAGGGGGCGGCATATAAATTTTAGAATAAATAAATAAATGCCGAGGTAAACAAATTTGGTGTTGCAAGAAGTGGTTGTTAGTTGTGAAATGCTGCCTGGAATTCAGGACACTTGCACATGTTATGTGGGTGTTGGGTCTGAGGGCAATTGTGAGTCTATTCTCACGGGAATTAGCTCATGTAGAAATGCCCTATTCCACTTTTCTCCCATGAAAACATCAGTGATTGAAAGAACTACATTGGGGACCTGGTCATGCATGAGCGTTCTTATGGGAGAAATATGGAATAGTGCATTCCTACGTGCGCTAATTCCCATGAGAATAGAGCTGAAATTAGGGGTGTGCACGTCATTTTCATAATTACAATAACGATAACAAAAATTGTTATCGTTATTTTAATAACGAAAATGACAAATAATAATAACGAAAATAGAAACGAAAACGACATTTTGTTTTTGAAATAAAGGGAAAACACTAAAAAACGTATTTCCGGCTATACCTTTTTCATTTCTTAATTAATTCTGATGAACCTTGGGGAGGTTGTACCCCCAATGGCTGGCACTGTGTGTACCAAGTTTCAAAAAGATTAGATAAACAGAACTGATTTAAGAAGCAACTGAATGTTGTGATTTTCAGAAAAGCTTCATACACATTCATGGCTACAACTTCTTCATCTTCCATCTAATTTGCATGAAACCTGTGAATATTATGTCCCTCTACAAGATTAACACTCCTACCAATTTTCAGAAAGATTGGATAAAGGTTCCTGATGGTATAAGACATGAACTTTAAATTACATTCTCAGCTGTAACATGTTTATATTCCATCCTGTTTACAGGATATTTGGCAGGAATGTATCCTATACCTTCCCTGTCATCTCTGCCAAACTACAGGTCAATTTGATAAAGAGAACCAATTTTATAAGCAATTGAAGTTGTCCCCTTGAAGACCATTAGTCAGATAGATAGCAGCACATACAGTCAGAGGCGCAGGCACCTGGCATGGCAGAGGGAGGGTGTAGGAGGGAGGATGTGGAGCAACCCAAACGACTGACAGACACATTCACTGGCCAATTACTGCATGCTTCCAGCTTTACAGAACCAATCAATAGTGGCTCTGAGGTGAGCATAGGGGGTGGCCCTGAGATGGGCATAGAAGAGACATAACTGGGACTTTGGGGATAGCATCCCAAAAATCAGGAAACATAGTTTACACATACAGGCTGTTCAATTATCATCACAATCACATCCTGCAGCACTGTGACAGAGAGCATAAGAGAATCTCTATTGGCTCTTTCCTAAACAGATGCTTCTGACTTCCCAGTAAAAAGTGGGGGAGAGAAGCAGGGGCGGATTGGGAAATCAAAGTGGCCCGGGAAAATATAGTCTCAGTGGCCCTGTGCTGGCGGCAAAGCCGCCGGCGTGCCGGAAACGGACCAAGGGGGCGTGGCTTGGGGTGGGCAGAGTGCACCAGATTTGGGGCCTAGCAGAGCTGAGTCCCCAGACTCAGTCCTCAGCAGCCTGGCAGGGGTGAGTGGGAGGTTATGGGGGGCTGGCAGGGGGGGAGACTGCCACTGGTGGGGGTACTGGCCCTCATTTCAGTGCTCTGGCTCCCCAAATCACTCCATTTTAGTGCTCAATGGCCCCCAACCCAAAATCACTCTGTCCCTTGCTATGCATCCTACAGTAAGGCTTCTTCATTCCTACAGCAGCTGCACGAGTATTCCACAGGCCCTGTGTTTAGCTTAGCAAAGTGAAGACTAAGGGCAGAATTGATACCAAACTTCAAATATCTACATTATATCCTACATTAAGG
>QEPC01007203.1:1867196-1883458 GCA_003113815.1 Sphenodon punctatus
AGTGGGGGGTGAGTGGGGATGCATGTGCAGCCGTGTGCATGCCCTGTCCATGCACTGGCATGCCCATGGACCTCCCCCACCCGGCGGAGCCATGTTAAAATAGCATGGACAGGGTTCCATTCTGTCTCCACTGTTATTTAATGTGTATATGCAGCCCCTGGGGGAGATGGTGAGACAGTTCGGGGTGTGTTGTCACCAGTATGCTGACGACACGCAGCTGTACCTCTCTTTTTCAACGGACCCAGGTCCTGCCATCTTGGTACTTTCCCAGTGTCTGGAGGCTGTGGTGGATTGGATGAGGCAAAGCAAACTGAAGCTGAATCCAGACAAGACGGAGGTGATGGTAGTGGGGAGGGCGAAGGAGGTGTCGGCCCCCCCTATTGGGGGGGGCTGCCCTCTGGTTGCCCAGCAGGTTCGAAATCTGGGGGTGATTTTTGCATGCGGACCTCCGCCTGGATCGGCAGGTGGAGGCAGTGGCTAAACCCGCCTTCCGCCAGCTGTATCTGGTGCGGAGGGTGCGCCTGTACATCTCCAGACCCGACCTGGCCACTCTCGTCCATGCTTTCATTACCTCAAGACTCGACTACTCCAACGCGCTCTACATGGGGCTTCCCTTGATATTGGTTCCGAGGCTGCAGCTGGTGCAGAATGCGGCGGCCCGTCTCCTTACGGGGATGGGTTGCCGTGAGCACATTACACCAGTGCTCCGCTCTCTGCACTGGCTGCCTATAGCGTACCGAGCCAAGTTCAAGGTGTTAGGATTGGTATCCAAATCCCTATACAGCATCGACCCCTCTTATCTCAGGGACCGCCTCACCTTCAATCCACTGGGGGCGCCCATCTGGAGGTCCCCCATGTAAGGCGGGGCCACCATGGAGAGGGCGTTTTCGGTGATGGGGCCATGGTTGTGGAACTCCCTGCCGAAGGAAGCCCGCCTGGCCCCAGGTCTGCTCACCTTTCGGCAGGCATGCAAGACTTGGCTGTTCGCCCAGGCCTTTGGAGGGGATGGGGAGAGGGAGTGGTAAATGGGGTAGATTGGTGGGGTGGGGAAGGGGATTTGGGGGAATTGGAGGATAGGGTTAGGGTTGGGGGTTTTTAAATTATTTTTAAATTGATGTTGGTTTTAATGTATTTTATTGTTTTGTTGTATTGTTAGCCGCCCCGAGATGCTGTGGGCATGAGGGCGGCGGCATAAAAATGTTAAGAAATAAATAAAGAAATGTGGGGAGCCACTCAAAGAAGAACAGAAGGTTGCTACCTTGTAAACAAGGTTCTTTGAAATGGCTCCGAACATTCTCACAACATCCACCCTTCCAGCCCGCATGGAATTTTTTTCTTCTATTCCTAGAAAGAGTTGGAAGGAACTGTCATTCTGAGGGGGGAGAGTGCTTTTTATACTAGAGGAGCTCGAGACCATAATGTGGTCTATTATTTGAATAGGGAGGCATGCACAAGGATTGTTAGATGCCATCTCGAAGAACCTTCTTTACAAGGTAGCAACCTTCTGATCACTCATATGGGCAGGAGCTGTTTGTAAACAAACAGCTTTATCTGATCGGTGTCCCGCTGCTGCAGCAGCAGCTACTAGGAGGCAGAGGCAGGTGAGGGATAGGGACTGGAGCCAGGGAGGGTAGGCAGCATCAGGACTTAGGCTGCATTCTCACTTGGCGGTGGCAGCAGCACCAACGGGAGGGATGAGGGAGACGCAGTACAAAGGAGCCAGCAGCCGGTAAAAGAGCTGGTGAGAATGGGGATCTCCTTTCCCGGCTGCCACTTCCACGCTACCGCCTCCTTCACCCCTCCCGCTGCCGCCACTGCCGCTGCAGGTGAGGGGGCTGGCCCTCCCTGCCTACGGCCTCCCCGCAAGGGCAGGGCCCGGGTGCAAATGCACCCCCTGCGCCACGGTAGCTACGCCATTGACTGGTCCCAACCAACTACATGGTTGAGCTATCAAACCACTCATGGGCAGGAGAAGGAGCCCCTAGCCTTGCGTGAAGTATGAAAAATTTTCACACACCCCCCCCAAAAAAGGCAGCAACCCTTCTTCTCATGAAACTGCTCCCCACAAACATTTTTATATATGGTATTAGTTCCAGTGCAGTTTTTTTTGTAAAGAAACAAATAAAAACAAATTTAAAGCTTAAGTATTTTTAAATTATTGTTTTAAAACAAGGATAGTAAAAAATAAGATTACTATATATAATCCATTTATTTTCTTTTAATATATTTTTTTAAATAGAGTAAAGAGCAGCTACTCTACATGTCCTTTAAAATTCCATTTGTTCTAAATATATATCTTTGTGTGTTATAAATGTAGATTTATTAGTAAGATATGTAAAGTCATTGGGTAAAAACAGATGTGACTTTGGCCCACTGTGACCCACTTTGACTTGTTGTAGCCAGGGTCCCATTTGCATGTGTGCGCAGGCACTGCCAGATGTTGGCCCAGGATAGATCTGGGCCATGTTGGCAGCTTGCCCAGGCTGCGACCTCAGCAAATCTCCACAGCCATAGCCCAAGTTATGGCCTGCCCACCCGGGCCAGAGTGGGCTGCAGCAGGCTAGCGTGTCTGTTCCTGCGCGGCATACCTGCTTAAGGCTGGGGGCCACCATGGCTGTGCTTCATTGACTGCCATCACTCTCTGTCATGGAGGTGGCGGGGAACTGGGAGCAGGGTTTGTCCTCATGTGTTGTGCTCGGGGCACTACACAAGCCATGTGGGTGACAGGACTGCTCCCTGGCCACGGGCATGTCAGTTCAGTGCACTGACCTGACCTAGGCCATGTCGGCCATGATTTTCCGCCTTGGGAGTGATCCCGCTAGCCGCACATCTGTGTTTACTCATTGTCTTTATGTCCAGTTACCATGTTAGGGATTCTTGATTTTAGAATTCACCTCTCCCTTAGTTTCACAAAGCCCGTATTTTCAGTCCCACATATCATATTCCTGTTGAAATAAGATGGATTGTTGTTTCTGAGCACTTGTAGAAGCTCTGCTTAGTTTAGGTATTTAAATAGGACTGTGAACCTAGCTTACGTATCCCTATTTGGGAATGTCATCTATTGTTGCTCATTATTTTTGTTATACTTTTAACTTGGGTGACATTTTGACATGTTAGAAGTATGTCTGCATTTTAAACACTATTACCAAGAGAATATTTTTCTTTGACATAGTATCAGGTCTGAACACATTCAAGAATTTAAAAACTTTTAACATTTTGTAAAGCATTGAACTCAATTGAGTAAAAAGCTGTTATGAAGGATATGTTTCCATGTCTGTTTTGTTGGAGAGAAGTGCCATTTATCCGGAGAACTGATGTATGTTTATTTATTTAACAAATTTTGCCCCTCCCCTCCTGCCAAAACAACTCAGGGTAGCTAACAAATATAAAAGATAAAAATACAATATAAATTTAATAAATACAAATATATATATAAAAACATAAAACAATACAGTCCACCATGGGGGATGTTAAAGAATAAACAAAAGAACCGCCCCTCAACCGTCAAACCCCCACACCCTACCCATCTCCCTTGCCAAAAGCCTGGCGGAACAGCCAGATCTTAGATCCTACAATGGAAGGGAGTTCTTCTTCAAGGATCTCCGCGATTCTCACACTTGGGATTCACTTCCTGCTCTGCAGGTACCGGAAAACCTTTCTGTCAGCAGTATCCAGGCAGAATTTGCCTGGAAAAGACTATAACAAGGTGAGGACTCCGCCCCTCCAACCCCCCTCCCAACCTGAAAAAAGTGCGGACTCGCATCACGTGGGACAGGCCGGTATAAATAGAGGGGAGGAGCCTTCACCGCCTCAGTTCCTTCCAACCGCGTGGCGTTGGAAGACCTTTACAACGCTAGTCAGCGTTGGTCAGTAGTAAAAAAAAAAAGAAAAAAAAAGAAGAATAAAGAGAAACAGTCTCATCCCCAAGGCACAAATTGCTCTTCGGGGAGACCGGGAAAGCCCAAACAGCCAGGCTTTAAGAGGTGTAGCTCCTGCCCCACGACTTTGTCCATCAGCGATCAGCATGCCCGCTGTCTAGCCGGCCTGGGCGAGGCCCATAACACCCAGACCTGTAGGGCCTGTTTGGTGCTGTCTAACAGAGCTAAAAGGACCTGCTCTTGCAGGACTTGCTCATGAAAAGGGCTTTGGAGAGTGGAGAAGAGGGGCCTCTCAGGCTCCCCACCCAGCACTCCACAACACCGATAGAATCGACGCAGAGGGCGCCGACGGAACCGGCGCAACCCAGGCCCAAGGGATCCGTGACGGTTCCGAGCCCCGCGGAAGTGCCCACACCGGCAGAGAGCCCCCGAATGCACGGTACCATATGCCCAGTGGAGGGCGGTACGGAGGCTCCCCGCGCCTGTAGCCCCGCCTGCTCCTCGGAACGGGGTACCAGACGCGCAGAAGGGGAGAAGAAAAAAAAGAGCTCCAAGAGCGATTGGGCACAGGGGACGTGGCTGCTCCCCAGATGCAACAAATGCAGATGCCAATGCCAGACACACATGGCTTCGCTCCACGGCTTTGACTCAGGAGAATAAGGCCAGAATAGAAGACCTACTGTTTGACTGCGAAGGGCTCTTCGCCGCATCTACGGATGTTACGCTGAAAAAGATTAAAGAGATTAATCAGACGGCTAGGTCTACAGGGGTTATACGTGCAGCCCGTAAAAGACCCTACCCTGCGCAGAGCCCGTACTTCTTCTCACCCAGAAGGCCCGCTTATACCTTGTATAATTACAATATGGGAAAGCGGGCTCAACAGCAGAGCACGGAGCAGTACCACCAACTACAAGGGCCTCAACAGCACAAAGCCTTCAATAGGCTGGGGCAAGCCATCTCCCAACTCGTCATCGGGACAACAAACTAAGTCCCGCTTTTAGCGAGAACCTGATCAAGGGAGTGCATGAGGACAATCCCTCCTTTCATGATCACCTGCTACCTTTTCTACCCCAATGGGGAGCTATTTCCTCTGACTGTTGGGTCAGGTTAATTATTCAGTTTGGCTATGCCATTCAGTTTTGATACCTTCCCCCCCCTCTTCCCGCCCTCCCAAGGTGCTCCCCCCTCTCAACTCAAATACTAGTTGAAGTACGGAAACTGCTTCAGAAGGGAGTCATTGAGCTTGTTCCTGTATCTGAACTCAACACAGGCTTCTACTCAAAATTCTTTGTGGTGCCTAAGAAGGACAAGGGGTTCCGACCTATTCTAGACCTCAGGCAGCTCAACAAATTTATCCGTAGGTTTAAATTCCATATGACTTCCCTCCCCATTATTTTTATGTGTCTCAAGCAAGGCAACTGGCTAGTCTCCCTTGATCTACAGGATGCACATTTTCATATCTCTTTGGTTTTTCTCCGCCTAGAGACCGGATGTCCTCCTATCAGGACCTTTGCTATACAAGCATTGGTTTGATTCTGGCTAAGGGTTGAAACTTTACACCAGGAAGATGACTTTCTTTTGGGAAGGGCGAGAAAGGAGGGGCTACTTGCCCCATGGCGTAAACAGCTGGAGGTTATACTTGGGAGATTGGGATTCTCCCCAGAACTACTTGTCTCTATGGGGACTAAACAGGCCATGATCCAGGTAAAGCAGAGGTTGGCTGACCAGCAAATGCAAATAGATGCGGCCTTGATACAGCGTCAGCGGGTAAACCTGTTTTATATTCCGCCCGTAAGACCCCTAGCTGATCCTAACTATCTCACAGTTTGGTCAAATTTCTCAGTGAGGCAGGCTTTCACACGCCTCTGGTGTGGAGTTTTTCCTTCGGCAATACTGGAAGGACGATATATGGGAGTCCCGTTGCAAGAAAGAGTGTGCCAGTCTTGTACCCTGGGGAAAAAGGACACGACAGAGCACATTTTGTTTGTATGCCCTCGTTTTGCTAAAATTAGGGGCAAGCTTCTCCTGGCCCTTAGAGAATCTCAGATGCAGCACCCTCTTGTAACTGGGCTTAGATTATGCCTGGATGCTAAAGTCTCGGAACTAACTCATGCAGTGGTGATTTTTGGCAACTTAATGTCCCGGGTAAGATGCCCAACAGTATTGGAGGGGCATATGGAGAGCCGTTGAAATTGTACCCCCTTGACAGAAAGGCGAAGGTATTGGGAGGGGATGACTGACTAACTGAAGGTGGAGGGGGAAATTGTGGATATTGTTTTTTTATTATTATGTTTATATTTATTTTTATTATAATTCTTTTAGTAATATTAGTTGTAAACTAGGATGTATAAAGTAGCTGGTTGTGATATATATATTTTGTTTTGTACTATTTTAGTATTGCCAATAACTTTTTAGTTGCGGCAAACAAAGTTATTTTCTCTCTCATATCTCTATCCGCCCTTCTCACCGCAAATACTTACGTTTTGTTGCAGGAAAGTCTCATTTTCAGTACAAAGTTCTCCCATTCGGACTGTCTACGGCCCCACGCATCTTCACCAAATGTGTCGCGGTGGTGGCTGCCCATCTCCGACGTCAGGGAGTGAGGCTATTCCCATATCTGGATTACTGGTTACTGTCAGCGGCATCGCAACGCTCCCTGCACGAACACTTGGAAATGACATTAGAGTTGCTTGAGGACTTAGGCTTCTTGATCAATCTTCCCCAGTCACATCTATGCCCTTCTCAACGCCTACCGTTTATAGAGGCGATACTGGATACCTGTCAGACAAGGGCATATCTACCAACAGACAGATTCTTAGCCATAAGGAAAGCTCTGGAGGAGATGCTAGCATGACCAACAAGATCAGTCCGCTACTTTCTTCATCTGCAGGGACTCATGGCACCCACCACAATGGTGACGCCTTATGCTCGCCTACACATCAGACCACTCCAACAATGGTTGGCTCGCAATTATACCCCATCGGTACAGCCACTCAACATGAAGTTGACATTACCTCTAGGGGTCCACAAGAGTCTACGGTGGTGGGGAGATGCAGAATAAGTTCTCAAAGGGATGCCCTTCGATCTCCCAGATATCAGTGCATCCATCACTTCAGATACTTCTCTGACAGGCTGGGGAGCTCACATGGGAGACATGCAGGTACACGGCCTATGGTCCGCAGAAGACACGAAGTTGCACATAAATATGCTGGAACTCAGAGCCATACGTTGGGCTCCGAAGGCCCTTCTACATCATGTCAAAAGAAGAAATATTCTGATTGTGACAGACAACACCACAGCAATGTGGTATGTGAACAAGCAGGGTGGCGCAAGGTCCACACTCCTGTCCATAGAAGCAGAAGCCATCTGGCATTGGTACATAGAACAAAACATACACATACAAGCTGTTCATCTGGCAGGCCAGGACAATTCAGTGGCGGACGTTCTCAGCCGCAAGATGTCAGACCAGCACGAGTAGTCCATGAACATCGAGGTCCTACAGGAGATCTTTGTGGCCTGGGGGACACCGGTGATAGAACTATACACATCACGAGACAATGAAAAGCTGCCAGAATACTGCAGCTGCGCAGGGGCGGCCCCGGGATCAATCTTGGATGCCTTTGCAATATCCTGGCATGGGAGCTTCCTTTATGCTTTTCCCTCGATTCCTCTACTACACAGAGTACTATGCAAGGCCAGGACAGACAAAGCTCGCCTAATCCTGATTGCATACTATTGGTCTCGCCAAACATGGTTCCAAACACTACAGATGATAGCATCAGGTGTCAAGATCCTTCATCTTATACCAGACCTGCTGTCACGAGCTTGAGGGACGATCCTGCACCACGATTTACAGATGCTCCACCTCTCCGCTTGGCTAATCCTGCTCTCTTGAGAAATGTGCCACCTGAGGTTTCGGAAATCCTACTGAATTCCCGAAGACTTTCTACACGATGGTGCTATGAGGCAAAGTGGTTGCGTTTTTCGAAGTGGTGTGAGAGACAGGCTATTTCCCTAAACAACCTTACTATGAATCATGTGTTCATGTACCTGTTATCCTTGCAGAGATTGTCTCTTGCTGTTCCATCTGTAAAGGTTCATTTGACGGCGTTGTCGTCACGCCTGCAGCCAGAGGGTCAGAAAACTTTGTTCTCTCATCGATTGATGAGATCATTTTGGAAAGGACTGATGAATGCTTTTCCACCAAGGTCCCAACCGGCCCCCCAGTGCGTCTGAATCTGGTGTTATCAAAGCTGATGGGACGTCCCTTTGAACCCATGTTCTCATGTACGATGGAAAATATAACGATTAAGACTGTTTTCTTGGTAGCTATTACTTCGGCTAGAAGAGTGAGTGAGCTGACTGCCCTCAGAGCTTCACCTCCTTATACTCTGTTCCATAGGGATAAGGTTGACTTGAGAACTGAACCAACTTTCGTACCTAAGGTGGTTTCAGCCTTTCATCTCAATCAAACAATCTCGTTGCCAGTGTTTTTCCCGAAACCCCATGCTTCTCACACAGAACGAGCGCTTCACACCTTGGATGTTAAAAGAGCGCTTGCCTTTTACGTTGAAAGAAGCAGGGATATTAGGGCTTGTGAGTCCCTGTTTATATCTTATGGAGGACAGAAATTGGAGTTAAAATTTCTTCGCAACGACTATCCAAATGGATTACTCTATGCTTAAAGAGATGTTATGAGCTAGCTCATAAGACTTCACCTTTGGGCATAAGAGCACACTCTACCAAGGCTACTGCTACGTCCATTGCCAATCTCTGTGGTATCCCTATCTTGGACATATGTAGAGCTGCCACATGGGCTTCAGTGCATACCTTTACGAAGTACTACTCTTTGGACCTCGCTGCCAGGTCGGACACCCAGGTGGGGAAGGCGGTTCTGAACTCGCTTTTTGGTTAACATCCTCGACTCCCTCCACCTAGAGGTAGTTGATCAACTGTTTATTACTCTCCCAAGAGTGAGAATCGTGGAGATCCTCGAAGAAGAATTAGAGGTTACTTACCAGTATCTCTGTTCTTCGAGAGAGCTCCACGCATTCTCACATCCCGCCCTCCTTCCCCTCAGTCTCGGTTGACATGACTGGGTCTTCCGGACCGGGGTTGGAAGGAACTGAGGCGGTGAGGGCTCCTCCCCCTATTTATACCATCCCGTCCCACGTGATGCGAGCCCACGCTTTTTTCAGGACAGGAGGAGGCTCACCATGTTATAGTATTTTCCAGGCAAATTCTGCCTGGATACTGCTGACAGAAAGGTTTTCCAGTATCTGCGGAGCAGAAAGTGAATCCCAAGAGTGAGAATACACAGAGCTGTCTCGAAGAACAGAGTTACTGGTAAGTAACCTCTATTTCCACAGCCTAGGTGCGGCCACTGAGAATGCCCTCTCCATAGTTCTCTCTCTCCCCCCCCCAGTCACTCATGGGACAGGGGTCAATCCAGAAGCCGGGGGGTGAGATGGTCCTGCAGTTAGGTGGCACGAACACCTTGAATCGGGCCTGGAAAGCTATTGGCAGCCAGTGCAGAGCTCGGAGCACTGGTGTAATGTGCTCACGACAACCCGTCCCCATTAGGAGGCAGGGCACTGCATTCTGTACCAGTTGCAGTCTCCGAACCGTCACCATGGGTAGTCCCACGTAGAGCGCGTTACAATAGTCTAGTCTTGAGATGAAGAAAGCATGGATGATAGTGGCCAGGTTGGAGTCTAAGACAAACGGCTGAAGCCGCTGTATCAGATGTATTTGGCAAAATGCGCTCCTCGCCACAGCCCCCATCTGGAGATCCAGGCAGACCTGGGAATCGAGCAGCACTCCCAGACTACGAATCTGGGGAACCAGTGGGGGGCAGACCCCATCAATGACAGTGGGTAAGGCAGTGGGTGTGACATTCCCTAACATCATCTCCGTCTTGTTGGGATTCAGCTTCAGACGGCTTGCCCTCTGTATATAAGAAAAATATATATCGAGGGAAAGAAATTGGTGCAACAAAATATTTTGCACCAATTTCTTATGAATTTTTGTCTAACAGTTTGATTTCAAACATTTATTGTCAGAAATTTTAATTATTTTGAAGCCTCTTACAAATTAGTCTTACAGTTTCACTTAAAGTACAAAAAACTAAAAGATTATTTTTTGGGTATTAACTTTTAAATAATATTTCACCATTTTAAATAGGAGTTATTCAATCATGATACTTTATATGTATAAAATATAATTTGTATATTCTTGAAATATTAGAGATGCAAACCATAGGACAGGGATGGGGAACCTTTTCCTTGGTGGGGGCCACTTTGTAAGCTTGCACAAGCTCTGAGGACCTCACTGACGTTGGGGTGGGGGTGCTTAAGGGATGTACTCAAGGAAAGGAGGGCCCAAATCATAGATCTGTGCCATGGAACTGTCCCGTATCGTTGTTTGCATGACCTCATCTCTGATCCCTTCCCTTGAGCTCAGTTTTTCAGTGATTAGAGGGTAAGTAAGAAAGGGGATACATAAAAATTTTCTGCAGGCTGCATTTGGCCCCCGGGCCTGAAGTTCCCCACCCCTGCCATAGGAGGATAAAACATTGAAATACGTCTTTAAAAATCAGCTTACTATAATCTGGGCCACAACCATTTCTTGGACCTTGTCCATAATTGTATGGTCACTGGATTGTATTTCAGAAGGGCTGAATTATGACCATTTCAATGTCATGACTGTATGTTTGGACTGATGTTTCAAGTTTAACTTTACAAAGTTTTGTAAAGTTTAACATTGCATACAAATTTCCTAGTTTTCAAATGATTGTTTTGGTATTCATTACAACATCGCTGTAACGTTTTAAAATTAAATGTATGTAAAAGGTGGTTCTCAGACGGTGCAGCCACATGATGCACTTACCGTGCCTTGGGCAGTCTTACCACGTTATGTGATGTATTGTGTGCCTGGCGGCCGCCAGATATTCCCCCCGCCACATGGGGGGTGAGCAGCTGGTTGCTACGTGCTGCGTCCTTTGAAAAAGGCTGAGGACACAGTGCACAGCAGCCTTAACCCAAATAGGGTAAGGCTGCCCAAGGCACGGTAGCTTATGTGTCCAGTTATTGTCTGCCCCGCCACGAAGTGAGGTCTACACTGTGGGACTGTGAGCGGCAGCCACTAGCTCCAGTCCTGCGCAGTCACGTCACGGTTGGGGGCAGGATAGTGGTCAGGCTGGTGGAGAAGGGCAGGGCTGGGCACCTGCTCGTGTGGCCAGCACCTCGGCCCACCCTGCGCTGTGATGTGAGGTCTGATAGTGGCCCGCTCACCCAACTTCTCTGCAGGGGAACTGATTGACTGCCCTGCTCCCTGTGATGGTCCCACAGAGTGATGTCTGCACTTTCCTGCCACAGGGCTGCACGAGGATCAGACCCTCCACAGCTCGTATTGCTGCACCCAGAGTGGCTTCTGTACCTTCACACTTATGTGAGTTAAATGCCATGTGCGGCCCAAACCTGAGAATCTTATGGAAAGCAGTGTCTGTTGAGATGTGTTTTCCCTTCCTATTTTCTCATGATTCCACACATGCTCAGAGCACAGTAATATATGAGGGAGCAGAATATTCAACCACCTCAATTCCTTCCAACTGCACTGTAGCAGAGACATGTAGGAATTGCTCTCGGGTTGCCTGGCTTGACCTTCAATCTCTTCTTCAGAATCTAAATTATTTTAGTGTGAATTGAATATAGTATTTAGTCAAATTATGAATAGTACTAATGGTATTTTCTGTAGAATTTTGTATTTCTTTTTTTAAAAACAACAATATTTTGACATTAAATACAGAAGTTTTGTGGCTTGCCGCTTTAGCTACCCCTAGTGCTAACTGGACACAGGAGTCTTAAAATTCTGTGCTGTAGGGCCAGTGTATGTTGTTCATGATAAAAGTTCAGTTTGCTCCTAAGTCATGGAGAAAATTTTGTTAGAGAGGCTGCCTTAACTATAGTGTCTGTAACAGTCATTCATCCTTACAGAATCACAGAGTTGTAGGGTTGGAAAGGGACCTCAGGGGTCATTTAGTCCAAACCTTCTGCTCCGAAGCAGGATATCCTCTGCCTACAGCATCACAAAGAGGTGCTTGTCCAGCCAGGTTTTGAAAACACCCAAGAAGGGAGATTCTGCAACTTCCCTTGGAAACTTATTCCACTACCCGAAAGATCTTGCATTTTGGAGGTTTTACCTAATATCTAACCAAAATCTGCATTTCTACAATAAAAGATATCATCTGAGCTACTTTGTCTCCATCTATTGCTTTTGGGACCAACACGGCAACCACACCCTCCCTTTATTCAGTCTGTTGTTTGTTTTAAATTAATGTGGAATACTGGCGCAGGGATTGGTTTGTTTATAAGCTTTGTGCATAACTTTGAAGGAAGAACAGAACGTTGGGAGCCTGTTTGCTTTCAGTGAATGTCATAATGTATTATGTTTGTGACTTTGTCCCCTGCATGTGAAAATACATGCCAAAAAGTGGCTGCTGTTACATATTTGAATTGGGATCCATGCAGTTCCTGTTGTGACTATGTGGTCAGTGCTCTAGGGGTAAAGGAGGATGTTTTCCCATAGCCGTATTTGGTTTCCACATGGATCTATCCATTTTTCATTTTGAATAAAGTGAACAATGTGAACATTGACTTAAAATAAATATAAAAATCCATGACAAAGTTTCTGAATGCCCGCATAAATCTGCATAATGCCCTTGAATTTCTGCATTGGCTACCCGTAAAATATGGTATTGATTTGAAGCTGCTTAAGCTGAACTAAAAACTCTCAGTAGGGGAGGCCCTTACAGTGTCTCACTCTCTAGCCTTGTGTCATCAATCTTCTCCCTGTTATCCACTGAGATGAGTGACTAACCTGCTGTATAGTATAATCTCACAATAGATGCAGTTAGTTTTCAGAAATAATTCTCTGCAATAAAATCTACATATGACTGAAATTAAATATTGTATTTATTTTTTATAAATTTATTAAAAATAATTTTTGGTTCTAGTAGTATTTGCTTATTTTTATGACATGTCACAACAGTATTATACAAGAAACAATAAGTTTTTCAATGAACTGGTGCGTCAGCTTTGGCCGTATGTCTCTGACTCCGACCTAACCACGATCGTCCATGCTTTTTATTACCTCGAGTTTGGACTGCTGTTACGCACTCTGCATGGGGCTACCCTTGGTGCGGGTTCGGAGGCTGCAGCTGGTGCAGAATGCAGTGGCTCGTCTTCTAACGGGGACAGGCCGACGTGAGCATATTACACCAGTGCTTTGCTCTCTGCAATGGCTATCTATCATCTTTCGGGCCCAATTCAAGGTGTTGGTGTTGACCTTTAAAGCCCTGAACAGCTTGGGCCCCGCCTACCTGTGGGACCGCCTCACCCTCCGGGTCCTGGATCAGCGCCTGCAGTCGGCCGGGGGCGCCCTCCTCAAGGTCCCCTGAGTTTCTCGGGTGTCGACCCTGCGGAGGGGGTTCTCTGTGGCTGCACCGCGGTTGTGGAACTCCCTCTCGTTGGAGGTCTGCCTGATTACCAACCTTCCCTCTTTCCATAGACAATGTAAGACCTGGCTGTTCCGCCATGCTTTTCCTAAGGGAGAGGGGGTGGGATGGATGGGTTAGGGTGGGGGGTATGTTGTTTTTTTATATTGTGTTTTAATAGTGTTTTAAATCATATTATTGCTGTTTTAAATCATTTTAATATGTTGTTAACCGCCCTGAGATGCTTTTAATAGGAGGGGGTTGTCATGGGTTGGGAGGAGTCCAGTCACCTGGGTATGCTCCTCTACTTTCTACACATTGGTCCACAAGCTGAGCCTTACCCTTACTCGTTGAGGCACCACTGTCACGGGTTGGAGGTCCGCACCACCCACTTTACCGGGTTTGAGTGACTCAGTTTCCCTTGTGCACAGCTCTCTCTTGAATTAGTTTCTCTCTCTGGCTAATTCAAGTGTGCCACAATTAGGGCAGCAACACACGAAATTAGGACCATGCGAGTGAGTGCTGGTCAGGGCAGGATTGACCTGCCAAACAGGGAAGTTGGCAATAGGCGTGGCGGCCCTAGGAGTCAGGGTCGTCTTGGTGGAAGGGGGGAGCAAGAGATTATACATGGGATCTCCTCCCGTTCCATCCCCCGAGGAAATGGAGATCATTCCCCCCCCCTTCTGACCACGCCAGAGTACCACCGGGGAGCTTACCCCAGCCCCCTGACTTACCAGACCGTGGGAGCTCTGGACTGGAGGGGTATTGGGACCTGGGGAGAGCTTTGCAAAGGGATGCGAGCTGGCCTGCCGAGGGGGTAGGTCTAGCTTGGGGTACACACTTGGGCAGAGAAAGTGGATGTTGGATTAAGCCAGAGGTAATCAAGCCCCCCCCCCAGGGATGGCAAGGATGGAAATACTTATGTGACGGGACCCGAACAATTAGGGGGAGCAGAAGAAGATGGGAGTCGGCTGCTGGTCCCCTTGTCGGGACTTAAACACCCTGTAGTGTCAGGTATAAGTTGGGATGCCTTCCGCGCCCTGGAAGGCCTTGAACTGAGCAACCCCGAGCTGGGTACCCCTTTGTGGGTTTCTGAGTTAGGACATATGGAGGGGGAACCTGGTGGTGAGTTAGCCACTTCAAGAAGCCAGAACTCTCCTAGCGGAGAGAGAGTAGTGGGGGGAGATCCCGAGCAGAGACAAGAAATGGCCTCCCCCTTGTATTGTGAGGATGATTGCGCCCCTGTCCCTGTAAGTGGGGAGGCGCCCCCAGCTACAGCGGGGCTGACGGGGGCTGACCCTAGATGATCAAGTGGCAGGAACCTTGGGCCTGAAGGGAAAACAGAGAACACTAAGACCGATTGACTTGCCAGGATTGTGTCCTGGAATTTGGCAGGTTGGAGGGGCAAATCCAGGGACCCAGAGGCTGTGTCTTTTTTACTCGACTTCGATATAATAATGAGCCAGGAGACCTGGGCCAGAGATAAACCGGTTTTCCCAGGATACGAAGTTTTCTGGCATCAGGCCCATACAGCTCGAGGCAGAGGCCGCCCAAGCGGGGGGGTGGCTTGTTTTATCAAGGCTACCCAAGGAGTTACCGTATCTGGTTTGCCCTTCGAACCACCGGGCAGCTGTGGTTGCCTGTGGGAACTAGATAGCTATCAATTGGTAGTGTTACGTGTGTATATTCCCCCAGAAAATTCCGTAAACTTCACCTAGAATATTTGGTCGGATTTGACCTTTTTGCTAAAGAAAATCCAGGATAAGTTCCCAGCCGCAGGAGTGATTTTGGGGGGTGACTTTAATGCCCGTATGGGCGAGTCTGACTGCGATCTGGGCCTCATTGGAAAGGTGCGGGACACCGAGGAGGAGGGCCCCCTTGAGGATAGGAAATCTAGGGATTCGAGCACAAATTCCAGTGGATTGGCACTGGTCAATCTTCTAACCCAATTAGATCTGTATCCACTCAATGGTTGCCACTGGATGGATCGGCCAGGAGAGTATACCTATATTTATTTCCCCCAGGGGATGCAGTACGCCGGATCATCTTATTGTCTCTGCCTCTATGGTGGGTTTGGTCACGACTTTCTGTGTGGGTTCACAGCTTATTAGTGATCATCTTCCGCTGTTACTCACATTGAAATTCCCCAGGACCATGGGATCGTCTACCCCCCCCCCGGGTTGTGGCCCCTTCTGGGTCCACAGGGGGGTTGAGGAGAAGGCGGCTCTGGGACGATCACACAGAGAAGGAGTTTAGGACCCTAGTAAACTCTGTGATTGGTAAACAGCTGTTGGGGAAGTTAGAAACTGTCACCACACAAACAGGGTTACTTACTTGGTACCAGTCTATGGTGGAATGGCTTGCCCCTATCCTTTTTACTACCTTTCCTAGACCTAGTGTTGAGGACTCAAACTGTAGGACCCTGCGCGACTGGTTCGATGAAGAATGTTGGCTTATTAGGTCAGAACTTAGATGCCATTATCGCCACGTTAGGGTTACACAGGGGAATGGGTTTCTTTTGGCTTTTCTGAGCAAAAGAAGCGAGTACAGAGCACTGCTGAAGGTGAAACGGGATGCCCATTACCAATTAAAGTGGGAGGAGCTTACTGAAGCCTCTACATGTAACCCAACGCGTTTTTGGAAAATGGTGAGAGGCATTGGTTTAGAGGCATCTCCTCATACTGCCCCCTTGGTTTCTGAGAATGATTGGGTTCAACACTTCTCCAGTTTGTATATGGCTTCTAGACCCTTGGTGAGAGAGCTGGCCCTGGTTACATCTGCCCCTGCCTGGGACCCGATTATGCCCGAGGAGGTAGCTGCTTTAATTACCAGCTTGAAGGCAGGGAAGGCCCCGGGAGTCGATGGTATAACGGCAGAGTGCTTGAAGGCTG
>QEPC01007203.1:1885887-1898503 GCA_003113815.1 Sphenodon punctatus
AGTCTTTTTTTAAACAAAAATCCAGGCTGGGCAGGGTGGGTGGGGGGTGTCCCCCCTTCCACCCGCGCAGCCTGGACTCGGGGAGGGTTTGTTTTTTTTAACTTTTTTGCTGGGGCTTTAAGTTTTTACATTGCAGCCATTTTTAAATGGCTGCAATGTAAAATAATCCGGTACCCGGAATCCGGTACCCGGACCAGATTTACCGGGTCGAATCCGATAATGCCGGTACGCCCGGTACCGGCATTATCGGATACCGGATTTACCTGTTTTCCCGCCCCTACAGCCCAGTCTGAAGAGTTTCCTTCCATTTTGGGATTATTAGAATTACTCTTCCAATAATATCTGCTGCAGCGACTCATTTCTGTGCAAGGGGTGTCAATCTTTGAAAACTTTATGATTCTCTTATGCTTCCTTAATTAGCATTATAAAAAAATATAATTTGTTTAAATATATATAGTCTTGCACATTTATACACAAATGGCAACTGGGTTGGTAGGCGTGTTTTTATCAAGCCACAAGTGATACTTGTTACTTTGGCTAACTGGAAAGACCATCGGCATCAGTTTTAAACGCTTTCATTGTCACCAGTCCAAGAAAAGTTAATCCTAACCAATTAGGGATGAGTGGCTCAGATTCGGATCAATAAGAATCATCTGAATTTGGATGATTTGTTTTGATAAGAATCAATATGAAGCTACCAGGCTATAGGAGCCAAAATTAGGTTTGTATCCTCCGGTGGGGATCTCTCAAACCTCTTTGGAGTGGTGCGGGTACTATTCCCAGGAGCTTATGCATGCCTAAATCTATCCTGTCCCCAGCTCTTCCTTCCTTGGACTCCTGCCCACCTCCCCCGAACTTCTGCTTGCTCTTCTCAGCCTACTCCACCCTCCTGAGGGTAGGCTGTGGCAGACGATGGGCTGGGTGGGCAGACGTCTGGGAGAGGTGGGCAGTGGTCCAAGGGAGGCAAGCTTGGAGCAGAGTGCCCAGGCAGGAGTGGGGAGAGGAAGGGGTTTAGTTGCTTTACTTACATTTTCTGTAGACTCCAGAGTCCACACCGGTGGCCTGCCATGCCGGAAAGAAAATACAATAGAAAATAAATGCGGATACACAAGAAATGGCCTCTGTGGCTGTTATGTGCATGTGTAGCCATTTTCCAAAATGGAACTGGCAGTGATGGCACCATTTTGGAAAATAGCAGCCAATCTGCACATGCTCATCTGGCAGCTGGGCATGCATAGGCCTGAGCTGGGTACCGCAGGCTGCCGATTCGGAATCCAGAGCTCCCAGGAAAGGTAAGTAAAGCAACTACCCGACTGACCCCCTCCCCACCCCTGTCTAGGCCCTCTGCCCTCAGCTCTGCCTCCGTTACTCACCTCCCATGGACCCGTACCCACCTCCTATGGACCCCTGCATGCCTGCCCCATCACCTGCCTCAGCCTACCCTTGGGGAAGGGGGTGGGTAGGCTGGGGTGGACAATGGGCTGGGCGAGCAGGGGTCTAGGAGAGGCAGAGCTGAGGGCAAACACAGCTTTAGACCTGTATTGCTTGGATCCGAATGCGAATGTGAGCAATACGGACCTAAATCCAAACAAACTCTGGTTCAGTTTGGGTTAGAACTGAGTCAGAATTTCCATCCAAACTCCCATCCCTATAACCAATACAATACTGCTGAAAAAAACTGTTTTTGGTGTCCCAAACAAGAGTCAGAGCCCTCACAGAAAGCAACCCACCTTGAGTAGAAATCTTTAATTCTAAATTTCAGATTAGAGAAAATTATATACACTTTTAATTAGCGATTTATAACAACATTGATACAAAGCTCCTATACTATGGAAATGCTAACTGAAAATGACTTGAAAATAAGAGCAACAACAATTGTAGCACACTTCTGAACATTACTCTAGTATTTGTCACATTTGGGTTAGTTTTCAAAGAATTGCATGGGGTTTTAGCCACATAACTCCCATTGACTTAAGTGGATTTAAACCCCTTCCACAGCTTTGAAAACAAACCCCAGAGCATTTGCTCTGTGGCTTTGTGTGTTCTCAAAAGTAATGCATCAGGAGGGAAGCTAGTAAAACATGTAATTATTGTGCATTGTATGCAGTCTTTATGACTGCTCAAAAGCAAAATTAGCATATACCAGGATACATTGTACTCTAACCATCTGTTGTACATAAAAACACATATTACATTATTCCAGTATTAAAAATAATCACAATTTTAGTTCTCTAAACCTGTTATAGTTCTCTCAAATATATAACCATTTTTAGTGGTTGGCAATAAGCCAGAAATTGTGGGCAGCAAATACAAAGGAATTTTTCCCATGGTCCTTTTTTGATTATTGATGGAACTTCATGTTGGTATAGTATTTAGTAGAAATCTTTTGTCTTCAAAATACTTACACATATGAGATTCATTCAGAAATGCTGTACGTTTCATATTAAAATTTACTTTGACCATATTATCAAACTTACAATACACCAAAAGTCATTTTAAGACAATGTCAAATTATACTGGTAAGACAGATTTAAAATTTTTCCCCATCAAAACTGAATTTCCCAAAACTCGTCATGCCACATTTTTTTTTCAGGATAAGGATGTAAGGAATGATTTAGTGCATAAAGAGCAGTGATTTACTAGCATAGATGTTTTGAATATAATATAAACCTTCACCATGCATTACTACCCTAGAATATATATGCTATCTGTCACGGAGGAACGTAGGGTCACACACAGGAAATGCAAAGAGATACAAAGAATGTGTATTTGGGAACCCTGGCCCAGACAGGTGGTCAGGGACATTTATATGCTAATGCCGGCAGCCATTGCCTACGTGCAAGAGACAGAGAGAGCTGATAATGAGAACAAAGGGAATTCTAGAAGCCTCGAGAAGATACTAGGAGTTTCCTCCTGGGGATATAAGGAGTTGTACCCCAGAGGGGGAGAGTGACTATCAGGAACTCACTCACCATCTTGCAGCCAGCAAGGCTGGAAAGACATGAACTGAGAGACAGGTCTTTGCTCTCTAGCAACTCTAAGTCTGGAGACCCAGTCGCTTACATCAAGGGCTGAGAAGAACTTATGGACCTTTGTAGGGTAAGATGCTTATTTAGGAACTCAACTAGTATAGGTTAGGAATGCGTTATATTTACCTTTGATTTCTAGTAACCACTGTGTATCAACAATCTTGCTTATGTGTAATCAATAAACTTACTACTTATCTTTATGAAGAAGTGTCTGTGTCTAACATTGGAACACAAGTGAGCAACAAGAGTTCTCAAGCTCTTGCAAACCCAAAGAGTAAAGAGTCTGTAAACGGGAAGGATCGGGCCCTTGAGTGACAAAGGAGTTGTCCCTGCAGCAGACTTCAATTAGCTAGAGAGAGAAACTAATTCAAGTGGGCTGTGCGTGAGGGAAACTGAGTCACTCAAACCTGGTAAAGTGGGTGTGCGGACCTCCAACCCATGACACCATCCTTCTAAACTTAATATTGTCTCATTATAAAATCCCAGTACTTGGTTCGGGAGGGGTGTGTGGGGGGGTGTGTTTCTAGTTTCGCCTTAGCCAGAAACTCACTGGGTGACCTTGGGCCAGTCACGTCGTTCTCTCAGCCTAACCTACCTCGCAGGGTTGTTGTGAGGATTGAAAGTTGTGCTAAATTGTTGTATGTAAAGCACTCCAAGTGCCATGGCACGGGGGCGCCATATAAAAATAAAGATTATTATTATTTTCTACTAATTTGTTATTCCTGTGTTTTTATATACTTTCATGTTTTAAAGAAAGCACTCTTTAGTTTTAGTGGACAGCTTGTATTTGCACAGATGCACACAATTTCAGCTTATGCTGGCAAGACTTTCCATCGTTCTCTTTTTTTTCTTGTGCGCCTTCTGTATGCATAACTTATACATAATTACACACAAAGCTGTTATGAATGTGAAATCTCCATGTTCTCAAATGCAGTTTAGATTCTAAAATCTTAATAGTATGCCAGTTTCCTTGATGTGGTTTTTTCATTCAAACTATTACTACAGGAAAGTGAGAATTGTGGTTCTTCTTTGAGGATCTCCGCGATTCTCACTCTTGGGATTCACTTCCTGCTCTGCAGGCACCGGAAAACCTCTCGTCAGCAGTATCCAGGCAGAATATGCCTAGAAAAGACTAGAACATGGTGAAGGCTCCGCCTCTCCATCCCCCTCCCATCCTGAGAAAAGCACGGGCTCGCATCACGAGGAATGGTTAGCATAAATAGGGGGAGGAGCCCTCACCGCCTCAGTTCCTTCCAACCGCAGCGCTATTCAGCGTTATTCAGCAAAAAAAGAAAAGAAAAAAAAGTTAAAGAAAAGAATAAAGAGAACTTCTGTAAGTACAGAGTGCTGCCCTAGCCCGCGGGGATATTCCCCGGGCTTAGTCCGCCCCTCGGGGCTAGCGGGAATGCCCAAACAGCCGGGCTTCAAAAGATGTAGTTCGTGTCCTGCCACCTTGTCAGTCAGCGACCAGCACGCCCGCTGTTTAGCCTGCTTGGGAGAGGGCCATAATACGCAGAGTTGCAGAGCCTGCTCTGTACTATCTAACAGAGCCAAACGGACTAGGGCCCTCCGCCTGTAGGGCCTATTAACAAAAAGGGCACTGGAGGGTGGAGAAGAGGGGCCTCTCAGGCTCCCCACCCAGCACTCCACGGCACCAGCGATGGAGACGGCGCAGAGGACTCTGATGGAGCCGGCACCGGCGGTACCATCTCCGCCTAAGGACAGTTCCCATGCCTCCAGTACCACCTGCTCCATGGAAGGCGGTACCGATGCGCCTCGCGCGCACAGCTCAACGCGCTCCTTGGAGCGAGGTACTAAAAGTGGGGACAAAAGGAAAAAGAAGAAGAAAAGTTCCTCAAGAGAGGCAACGGAACAGCCTGGAACAGGGGAGTCTGTGGTGCCTCAGAGGCAGGAGGCATTACCGTCGGGACCGACAGGCGCGACCCCACAACTACAACCCCTGCAACTGACGGCACCGCTGTCGGGACCGACGGGCATGATGGCGCAGAGGCAGCCCCTGCAACCGACGACTCCACTGGCGTGGGCGGTCCTACCTCTATTGCTCACGCTACCAGCGGTGCAGAGAGACTCCCGCTCCCAGTCGCATAGGCACTGCCGCTCACGATCCTGATCCCCGTGGTACCGGGATGAATGCAGAACCCTGCTCAGGTACCATAGGGAGCGCAGATCCCGCTCGCCGTGCTCCTGCTGCTCGCCCTACAATCCAAGGGACAGACGTCAGGAGTATGTCTACATCCAAGGCTACCGATACTGGTCCCATCGCCCTATAGGGCGAGAGCGGATTTCGATTTCCTGGCACGATCGGGATGGGAGCAGCCCTACGTACCGCCGGCCCTGCTGACAGCGACAGTGTCTCGTCCCCCGCCCTCGGAGACAGGCTCGGTGCAGGCGCCCTTGGACGTCAGTACCATCGACGCTACGACCCATGTTCCACCACTGGGAAGTGCGGTGACGCAACCACAAGAAAGGTTAGGACCCTCAGGGGCCACGCAGCTCCTAACCTCACTACTGGGGAGTCCGAGAGAGGAGGCGGTACCAACGGTACTGACACCAGTTGGGGTAGCTTCCCTAGGGAGATCGGCGTCTCGCTCATCTTCCTCATCATCACCATCTCTTGAGGAGGATGAGACAATATCCCTGCCCCCTCCAGATACCATTTCAGACTCCAATATATCCCTGGCGACAGAGGATTCGAAGGCCTTTCAGGCAATACTCCGGAGGATGGCATCCTCCCTCCCTAAACTTCCCATGAGGGTAGTTAAAAAATCCCAGACGGGACCCATTGTCATGGGTTTGGGTATCCGCACCCCCACTTTACTGGGTTTGAGTGACTCAGTTTCCCTTGCGCACAGTTCTCTTGAATCAGTTTCTCTAACTGGCTAATTCAAGTGTGCCACAATGAAACTCCTTTGTCACACAAGGGCCCGATCCTTCCCGTTTACAGACTCTTTACTCTCTGGGTTCGCAAGAGCTTGAGGGCTCTTGTAGCTCACTTGTGTTCCAATATTAGACACCTGACACTTCTTTATAAAGTAAGAAGTAAGTTTATTGATTACATAAACAAGATAGTTAAACAGAGTGGTCTAGAAATAAAAGGTAAACATAACGCATTCCTAACTTATACTGGTTGAGTTCCTAAGTTATTCATCTTACCCTAGAGAGTCAAAAAGTTCTGGTTTCTCAGCCATAAGGTGACTGGCTGGGCACTTGGCTTATAGAGCGGAATCTGTCTCTCAGTTCATGCTGTCCCCAGCCTGCTGTAGGCTGGTCCTTTTCGTATGCAGATGTCTCTTGCAACAGCTTTGCAAGAAGATCCTTTTCCCCTCTGGGATCTCTCTCCTTATATCTCCTGGAGGAACTCCTAGCAAGTCCTCCAGGCTTCTAGAATTCCCTTTGTTCTCTCATCAGGTCTCTCTGTCTTTCTTCACGTAGTCAATGGCTACCTGCATTAGCATTGTTAATAACTCTGGCCATTCGTCTGGCTCCAATACACATTTTGGTATCTCTTTGTATTTTCTGTAGGCCGGTGACATGTAAGACCCTAATTCGAGTTGTACAGTTTTCAGAGTCAACATTACAAACATGTGGAACCTTTGACATTACATAGTGTACATGTATAGTAACATTACATACATGTGAAACCCTTCCACACATTTACCAAACATGTAGTCCCGTGTTACACGTGTGTGACCCCATGTTTCTCCGTGACACCCATCTTTGGAATCTTAGGGGCAGGGGAATCAGGGCATATAATGCTACTGCTTCTAGAACAGCTGATGGAACCTGCCTCAGCCATATGGGGTAAACCCGCCTCTGTATCACCTACCAATAAGCTAGCAGACTCCCTGTATGCTGTACCCAAAGAAGGGGCTCAGATCTTCCACAAACACCCCCCCCAACTCCCTAGTTATTGCCGCTGCATCAGTAAAATCCAGAGCGGGAGGGGTACAGATGTCCCCAGCTGGCAGAGAGGGAAGGAGACTAGACATACTGGGAAGAAAGATGTTTTCCTCGGACTCCCTGTCATTTAGAATTGCCGATTATGCATCCGCCATGTGCAGCTACCAACATTGGCTGTGGTCGAGGCTCAGCAGCACTACAGACCCTAACCAGATAGCAGCACTTCATAAGGAAGGCATGCAGCAGGCCCAATTCCAGCTGACTGCAAATATGCATATGACTGATGCCGATGCCATAGGGATGGCATCTGCCACTTCTCTTCGAAGGCATGCATGGCTCTGTTCCACAATCCTAACTCAAGAAAATAAAACGAGAATAGAGGACTTACCCTTCGATTGCGAAGGACTTTTCTCCACACCCTGAAAAAAAATCAAAGAAATGAATCAAACAGCAAGATCTACAGGGGTCATACGTGCCATACGAAAGAAACCCTTCTCTGCCACAGGCACCTATGCCTTTTCTCCTAGAAGGCCCGCGTACCAGCCATATAATTACCAGGCTGGGAAGTGTTTCCAGCAACAGACCTCGTTCCAATACCATCAGCCACAGGGCACCCAACAACGCAAGGCATTTGGTAGACAGAGGGGCAAAAGCAAAGCATCCTCTAATTCGTCTTCTGGACAGCAGACGAAGTCCCGTTTTTAACAACACCTTGGTCAAGGGAAATTATGAGGATAGCCCCTTATTCCAGGACCACCTTTTGCCCTTCCTACCCCAATGGGAGACCATTTCTGCAGACCGCTGGGTCAGAGAAATTATCCAGTTTGACTATGCCATACAGTTCCGCACCTTCCTTCCCCTCTCTTCCTGGCCCCCAAGGGGCTCCCCCCCCTCAACTCAAATACTAGTTGATATTCAGAAGCTCCTCCAAAAGGGAACCATTGAGCCGGTCCCCAAAAACGAGCTTAACGCTGGCTTTTACTCTAGATTCTTTGTGGTTCCCAAAAAGGACAAAGGCTTCCACCCTATTCTGGACCTCAAGCAACTCAATAAGTGTGTCCGTAAATTTAAGTTTTGTATGACTTTCCTACCCATTATCTTTATGGGGTTACGGCAAGGCGACTGGTTAGCTTCCCTTGATCTACAGGATGCCTATTTTCATATCTCTATCCGGCCATCTCACCGCAAATACTTAGGCTTCATTGCAGGGAACCTTCGATTCCAGTACCGGATCCTACCGTTCGGACTGTCTACAGCACCACGTGTTTCTACCAAATGTGTCGCAGTGGTCGCTGCCCCTCTCTGACGGCTAAGGGTCAGAATATTCCCTTATCTGGACGATTGGCTGATTGCAGCAACATCGCAGCAAGAACTTCAACAACATCTGGAATTAACAATGTCTCTGCTCGAAGCTCTAGGCTTCGTCATCAGCCTACCCAAATCACATCTACACCCGTCCCAACACCTGCCCTTCATAGGGGCGATCCTAGACACCCGCCAGGCGAAAGCATATCTGCCTACAGAGAGATTCCTCGCCATAGGCCGTGCCCTGGATGTTCTTCAATCCCATCCTACCAAGTTGGTTTGATTCTTCCTCCACTTACAGGGACTGATGGCATCCACCACGATGGTGACACCACATGCGCGCCTTCACATAAGACCGCTTCAGCAATGGCTAGCATGCAACTACACCCCTACCCTCCACCCCTCAACATGAGGCTATCTATAACAAATGGACTTCTCAGGAACCTCCAGTGGTGGACAGACGCGGACCAAGTCTTGAAAGGGATACTGTTCGATCCTCCAAACACCCATGCATCGATCACCTGAGACGCATCTCTAACCGACTGGAGTGCTCACATGGAAAGCATTCAAGTGCATGGACTATGGTCCCCAGAAGAAGCGTGCCTTCACATCAACATGTTAGAACTCCGGGCGATACGCTGGGCTCTGAAAGCCCTACTACCCCACATCAGGGGAAAGAACATTCTACTTGTAACAGACAGTACCACAGCCATGTGGTACATAAACAAACAAGGTGGAGCACGGTCCACACGTCTCTCCAAAGAAGCAGAGACCATCTGACATTGGTGCATAGAACACGACATACATGTCCAAGTAATTCATTTGGCAGGCCAAGACAACTCAGTAGCAGACTTCCTCAGCCGCAAGACAGCAGATCAGCATGAATGGTCACTGAAAGAAGATATTCTTCTGGACATATTTCAGGAATGAGGGACGGTAAGGATAGATCTCTTTGCCACACAAGAGAATACAAGCTCCCAGAATTCTGCAGTCGGGCAGGATTAGTACCAGGATCGATATCGGATGCCTTTGCAATCTCCTGGCATGGGACCTTCCTCTATGCTTTTCCACCGATCCCTCTCCTCCACAGAGTCCTATGCAAAATCAGGACAGACAAGGCTCACCTGATTCTGATCGCCCCTTTTTGGCCCCGCCAAACCTGGTTCCAAACCTTTCAAGAGATGGCATCACGAGTCAAGACCCTCCCACTCGCACACGATCTTCTGTCTCGGGATCAGGGGAGAATCCTGCACCACGATTTACAGATGCTCCACCTCTCTGCATGGTTGATCCTGCCCTAATAAGGAATGCACCCCCAGAGGTTTCGGGGATTATGCTAAATTCTCGGAGACTCTCTACCCGTAGGTGCTATGAGATGAAGTGGAGGCGTTTTTCTAAGTGGTGCGAATCACAGTCCATTTCCTTGCACTCTCTGAACATGAATCATGTTTTCCTCTATCTTCTGGCCCTACAAAAATCACATTTATCAGTTACAACTATAAAGGTGCACCTGGCGGCTCTATCATCACACTTGCAGCCAGAAGGTCACGAAACGTTATTTTCCCATTGTTTGATGAAGTCTTTTTGGAAGGGGCTGGTGTACACTTTCCCACAGAGATCTCAGCCTGCACCTCAGTGGGACTTGAACCTCGTACTGTCAAAGCTGATGTCTCCCCCCTTTGAACCTTTAGCCTCATGTAGCTTGGAGGACTTAACGATCAGACTACTTTCTTAGTGGCAATCACCTCAGCACGAAGGGTGAGCGAACTGACCACTCTTCGACCTTCACCACCTTATATCCTGTTCCATAGAGATAAAGTTGACCTAAGGGTCGATCCCTCTTTTCTCCTCAAGATAGCATCTCCTTTTCACCTGAACCAAACAATTTCGTTGCCAGTTTTTTTCCCTAAGCCTCATTCTTCATTCGCGGAGCGGACGCTCCACACTCTGGATGTCAAAAGAGTACTAACCTTCTACATTGAACAAACTAAGAGCATTAGAGCATGTGACTCTCTGTTTATATCATATGGGGGCCAGAGAATCAGAGTCAAGATCTCTTCTCAAAGAATTTCCAAGTGGATTATCCTATGCATACAGAAATGTTATGCTTTAGCAGATAAGGTCCCGCCTTCGGGGTTGAGAGCACATTCGACTCGAGCTACAGCAGCATCTCTTGGGATACATTTATCGGACATACGTAGAGCTGCCACATGGGCATCAGTCTATACCTTTACTAAGCACTACTCTTTGGATCTTGCGGCCAGATCAGACTCCCAACTGGGGAAAGCAGTGCTCGATTCATTATTGGAGGGACATCCTCGACTCCCTCCTCCTTGAGGTAGGTGTTGAAAAACTGCTTATCACTCTCCGAAGAGTGAGAATTGGGAAATCCTCGAAGAAGAAATAGAGGTTACTTACCAGTAACTCTGTTCTTCGAGAGAGTTCCGTGTATTCTCACATCCCGTCCTCCTTCCCCTCAGTCTCGGATGGACATTGCTGGGGTCTTCCGGACCGGGTTGGAAGGAACTGAGGCGGTGAGGGTTCCTCCCTCTATTTATTCTACCATCCCTCGTGATGTGGGCCCGCGCTTTTCTCGGGATGGGAGGAGATGGAGGGACGGAGCCCTCACCATGTTCTAGTCTTTTCCAGGCATATTTTGCCTGGATACTGCTGACGAGAGGTTTTCTGGTGCCTGCAGAGCAGGAAGTGAATCCCAAGAGTGAGAATACGCGGAGCTCTCTCGAAGAACAGAGTTACTGGTAAGTAACCTCTATATTATTTTTTCTTTAGCATAAATCTTTAAAGGTGTTTAAAATGCAGTAAAGCATGTTCATGGAAAGAAAGGAGATATGAGTATTAATGAAAATATTATTATATTAATGAAGATTTGTTGGAGCCTGCTAAAGACATATGACCCCAGCATGCTTGCGTTGTCTTAAATGCTAGCAGGCTTTGTAGGCTTCTTTAGATTCTCATAACAAGTTCTTCTTTGAGTGGGACTCTGCACTTGCACCGTTGGGTGTGCGCCTGTGCAGATCGGCTTCGAAACGCTTCTGAAAGCAGTTAATCCATTGAGCACTGTGCCCCCTTTGGCGGGCACCTAGCAAGGGTAAAAATAGGTGGGGTGGAGCGTGAGTTACTTCAGTTCCTTCCAACGTAAATAGGGGCAGCTCCTTGATTTGTGCTTCACAAATCACCGCAGAGCAGTTCCAATTTAAAAGCTAAACAAATAAGAAGAAAAGAATAGAGGTTATGCCCTCTACCCGGGATGGGGTTCAGCCCCTCAGGCTGCTAACATGGTAACAAAAAAGGGGGACTTCAATAATGTATGGAATGCCTGATCTCTATCATGCTCATTGACCCCCATGACCAATTCCTCATTTGCCTTGAGGATGCTCACAGATCCACAGCCTGCTTGGCTTGTGCTAACCTCTCCACAAGGGGTCAATGGGACCAAAAAATGTGCTTACAATTCCTATTGACAAAGAAAGCGCTTGAGGCAGCTGGAGGAGGCCGCAGAATCTTGTCACTCCTGTACTGTTCCACCGAGCAAGCCTGCCTCGGTACGTTCATCAGGGGCGCTGCACATTGCACACTCTTCATGCTTTTAAAAAGAAAGGGGGAAAAAAACAAAAAGAAAAAAACTCCTCACCTGAATCCCAAAGGCAATCGGGGGGGAGGGGGGAAGAGGAGGAGGGGGGGAGTCAGCAACCAGCTCCAGACTTGCTCTGAGTCCTCCAGTTCAGCAATCAGCTGAGTGCTCAGTGTTGTTGTTGTGCCTCCCTGGACACGTGCAGGCAGAAGCTGAGGGGGTGGGGGCTAGTGCCTCCCGTTGAGCCTGCTCTAAGGAGTCCCTTAAGGGACAAAACTTTACAAAAGCGATTTGGGCTATTAGGCTTAGAGCCCATGCTGCCTGAATGGAGAAAAGTACGTTGCCTTTCCCACCAGTGGGGGGCAGTGTTCCACAGAGCCGTATGGGCTGCTTTGAAAGACTCTGTCTGGATTGGAGACTCAAACGCCCAGGCAGTATGTACCAATGTGCACAGCTGCTGCTGTTGAAGGCTCAGGCTGCCTGCCTGTACCCCACCCCTTAGGGTGGGGTTAAAAGAGAGCTCTCCTCTTTTGGCATGCTGGTGATCTGTGATATTTTGGTGCAGAGAGAGTGTTGGCTGGCCTGGTTTGTTTGTGGCTTTGTTACCCCACGCTGCTGCTGGACTTGCATCAGACACATCCCCATTGGTGAGTTAGTTATTTTTAGTTATTTTGCTGGGAAACACTGGTGAAAAAGGGGTCTGGGGGGCTGCTTCGGGGGGAGAGAATGGGGCTTCTGGTGGGCTGCTTGAGGGGGGAGAGAATGGGGC
>QEPC01007203.1:1899174-1910704 GCA_003113815.1 Sphenodon punctatus
CCGTTGCTGCTTTTATGGTGTGCTAAGGACTGCACATAACATTGTTGCCTTAAGATGGTTTGTTTTGCTTGCTCTGTGTTTGCATGATGCATTGCTGCTTTCCTTCTCCCCTCCCAAGCATGAGTAGAGAGGCCATTTTGTAAATTTGTGGGTCTACTGGTTGTGGCTACTCTTTTCTTAAAATGGTCCCTTCACTGTTTCACTGCTGCTCTCTGCTGGAAAGTAGTTTCTGGCCTCTCTGCTTGTGACTGTGTGACTTTGAGAATCTTGCCTGGTTTTTTTGTTGAGAAACAGAAATGCATTGTTTAAATTTTGATGGGGCTGGTTTGGTGGCAACAGAGGCCTGTAACTGGCCAAACTTTTTAAAAAGGCCTGTGTGCTTGGACAGGCATTTGGCTGCCAGGGATACAGTGTAGGTACTGGGGATGCTGGTCTCAAGGGACCTGGTTTGGTGGCAGTGCAGCCCTGAAACTGGCCACACTTTTTAAAAAGGCCTGCTTGCTTGGACAGGCATTTGGCTGTTGGGAATAGGGTGTAGCTACTAGGGATGCTGGTCTGGATAGGCCTGGTTTGGTGGCAATGCAGCCCTGAAACTTGCCAAACTTCTTTAAAAATGCCTGTTTGCTTGGACAGACATTTGACTGCTGGGGATGCAGTGTTGGTACTGGGGATGCTGGTTTGGATGGGGAGTGTTTGGTTGCTATACAGGCCTGCAACTGCTCTCCTTGTGAACAGAGAAAGTAGGTCGGAGCATGGCAGAAAAGAAGGCTGCAGGCAACAAGGAGACCCTTTCCCCCTGTCCCCCACTGAACCCATCTCTTCCCCTTACTCTTCTCGTGCACCAAAACCAAGCCCTTCCCCTCCTACTCTCCTCTGTTGTCCTTCTCTTCCCTTTCATTCTCTTCTGAAAAGAGAATGAAAAGGATGCCATGAAAATTGAGGATTTGAGGGTTCAGGATAAAGGTAGGCGATGGCAATGTAATCTATTTTTGTAACCTGCTGTGGTTAATTTGGACCTGGTGGGAGAGAGTGGATGGGACCCCAGTAAGAGGACTCATTATCCCCCCCAGTGGGACTGCTTCACACAGCAGCAAGGAGTTCCCATTGTTAACTAATGTAATGTCCATCCAATGTTAACCCTGTGAAGTCCTTGCTGCTGGGTTAAGCCACGCCACTGGCCTACCGCTGCCCCTGGCTCCGGCCCGCCAGCGGCAAAGCCACCGACAGAAGGTTCAACTCACCTTGCCCCACCAGCCTCAAAAGCCACCAGCCGCCACTGACGTTCATAGTCCCCGGCATCAGACCCCAGCGTGGCACTTTGTCCAGCTGCATCAACATCACCGGCACGGACTCCATTCCCTGCACCAACACCTACCTTGGTACAGTCTCCATCTCCGGCACCATCTCCAACTGTGCAGTTCTCCCTGAGATTGTCAGCCTCTGCATGGAGCCTCCCGGCACCAAGGAAAACATCATCACCAAAGCTGAAAAAGACAAAAACCGTAATTTCATCCCTACTGTGAAAAAAGACCATAAAAAGATGACCAGTCACAGGACACCGGAGAAATCCTATAAAGAAGAAGAGGGATAAAACACCAGAGCATGACCATCTCTTTCCTAAAAAACATGAGATACCAACATCTCCACAGGAGACGTAACTGCATAGTATCTATGACTTGCCGGGAAGCCCATTCTTAGTTCCACATACTCTTTATCTGGTCTCCTCTGCTCTCACCTGAATCCCCTTCTTTATGTTTTGATGTGGAGGAAGTGCCATTGTGCACTGTGCATACACAGCTCTCCACACAAGTTCCTCAGGCCATCTCAGCCTCCACCATTCCCCTGGGTTATGCTCAGCCTGGTACATATTATTCGAGCTGGTGGTGAAATGGTACTGGCATGGGGCCCTCCTGGCGAAAAGTGATATAAACCTGCCTTTCGCCTGTTCCCGGTCCACTTAGCAGACTTTGATCTGTTCAGCATTGAGTTTCTTTTTACTATAGCTGAGTTTAAAAGAGGTTTGGACAAGTTTCTGGAAGATAGATGCATTAGCAGCTATTAGCCAGACAGGATCAGGGAACATGACAGGAGCTGGGGGAAAACAACAGGAATGGATCCCCCATTGTGACCTGTTGGGTGCTTCTCCCAAGCCACCGTGATTGGCCACTGTCGGAGACAGGATGCTGGGCTAGATGGACCATTGGTCTGACCCAGTATGGCACTTATTATGTTCTTATGATAATAAATGCTCTTACATTTTAGAGTGTTTTCCATAGCAGTAGTTGTCTATATACAGGTAGCCATCCAGGTAGCCTTCTCTGACAGGCAGATTGTTGTGCCAGTGCAATAATTTGACAGTGGTACAGGTAAACAATAGCCTTACATACTGCCAAGTCAGCTAGGATGATAACACTAGTATGGGTATTCATGCTCACAGTTTTGTGAATAATATACTCTGTGCCAAACCTTGTGCCAGTGTAGAGAAAGTAGGGTTTGCCATGTTTGTCCCAAATATAGGCAATAGAGACAAAGTAGTAAAGTCTTTTATAGGACCAACAACAGTTGGTGGAGGTATGCAAACTTTCAAACCTCACAGGGTCCTTCTTCAGATTGGTCTCTGTTTACAAAGCTATTTGTTTATCCTACCACTGTCCACAGTTACAGGTAACTTTTAGTTATTTACTGTCAATAGCTACTGCATTGTTGTATTTCCCTCTTTTGTGGGGAGGAGCCATCTCCTCCCCACCTCTTTCTCTTCCCTCCCTCTGAGTTCAATGGGCACTTCCCCCACCACTGTATATACCTCTGCTTTGGCTTTGTTTCTTCATTTTGTAACCACAGACGTGCCTGATGAAGGACCCTGTGAGATCTGAAAGCTTGCATACTTCCCCCAACTGTAGTTTGTCCAATAAAAGATATTCCTTTACTACTTTGTCTCTAAACCTTGTGCCAGGTATTAACAACAACATAGCTGATGCCCTTTCTTGTCTCTAGATGAATCACTTTCACCTTCTTGCACCAGGAGCCAAGGGGAGTCCAGAACAGTTTCCCAAATACCTGTGGCACCTCAGATATTAAAACTGTTCCAACCACCCCACAAAGCTCCCTGCCACCCCACAACCCAGAGCGGCCTATGAGAGGACAGATCTAGAAGTTCAGGAGTTCCAGTCCTAAAGCAGCTGGGCTCTGGGGTTCCTTATTTTGGACCCACAGGTGCTATAGTTGGGGCTGATGCGGGTGGTATTGCCTGAGAGCAGATGCTGCCAGCCTTACATACTCCCAAGAACACACACACACACACACACACCGGTACTGGTTATGCACTTGGGGTGGAACAATTTGCCCCAGGACACGGGCTTACATCTTAGAAGACTAAAACCCTGGTCAGTGCTGAGGATGTTTCAGCAGTGTTGGCAGTTGGTTCAATGTGATTGAATGTAGCGCCTTAAGGGGCACACAGTGCCATGGCACAACAGATAAGGCATGCAAGTAAGCAAACAAGGAGTTAAGCCAATGGCTTATCATACCAAGGAGGGGCAATTACTTATAGTGGATTTTGTTTCACAAGACATGGGCCATATAGGGGTGATGGGGTCCACCAGTACAAGTTCTATTTGGGAGTTATAAAAATAAAGTTAGAGCAGGTAGGCAAGACAGCTGTTGGTGGTGGGGAACCAGCCAAGCAAAGCTGGACTGTTTTTGTGGCAGGGTTGAGATGTTAGTTTCATGGTTGCTGAGGGGTAGAAATTAGAGCAAAAGCAGAAGCATCTCCTTATAACATGGGAGTAGGGCTAGACACATGGGCAGAGGATGACCCAGTGTCTTGGCCATCCCAGAGTGAGGGGTCTGAGGTGGGTAGTTAATCCAACTGAGGACAAGCACAGTCCCAGAGGGTCACAGGCAACCCTCTCCCTTATTTTTGACCTACAGATGGAGTTGTGCACAACCACACCACCCCGACTAGGGTGAACTCTGGGAAGGGTAGGGGATAAAGTCAAGATTGTGTTAGCAGGCAGGAGGCAGCTACTCGAGAAGCACCTTGGGAACCTCCTGCTAAGAGTTAAGATAGTTAAGCCAGGTTATGGCACTGGACCCCAGTTTATTGAGGGGGTGCAGGGTGGATGGGCTTCCTCCCCCCCCCCATTTACCCTGTTATAGCAATAAAGAGTGTGGCCATTTTAACCCATATTTGTGTCCTTGGCTCCTTCTGCAATGTGGTGACAAAAGAAAAGTGTGTTAAACACATTTCAGTACACTTCAAACACTATATTTTGAAAAAATAAAATACTTTGCCCGAGAAAGGTATTTTACAAAGCAAAAATGCTTACAGCTTTCCTGCTGCCAAATGTTAACAATCCTTTCTTGCAATGATATGGCATTTACTAGAGCTGAAACAAGTACCTGCCAAAAAAGTAAACCCATTGGACCTGAATGATTCGACCCTAAATGAATGAACCAGATAACACACACCACCCATCTGATCTTCAATTGATTAACTGTTTTCACAGTTTTGGTTTATTCGGTTCAACCATTCTCAGTTTTTACCATTCATTTTCCACCACTCATTTTCATTGTTCCTGGCAAAAACAAATGGAAAAACATAAATGGAAGAAATTAATCAAATAAATCAAACAGAAAAAAAACAATTGCAAAAAATCAATTGCTCAAGCGCTTTGGCATATGTTGTTGGGGGTCAACTACAACCTATTTGAAATGGGGGGGGGATCATGAGCAGTTATTCTGCTGCTTGTTTTGCCTCTAGCATTTACCAATGTGACATGGTAAGAATGCTAAAATGACCAATAAAGGCATTGCTTAAATTATTAAATAATGATAAGTGACCATTTACCCCTACGTTTGGCAGTGAATTGCGGTAATATAGCCCCCATTCAGGATGAGCAGCTTGTGGATAATTTGGAAATTCTTGACAGACACTACTCAGTTAAATGGTCTCCGGCTCTTGCCACTGTCTTAGATATCTGCATTAAGGAAGAGGCAGTGGTTAATCTTGGGAGGCTAATTGTTGATTCTGATAGTGACTCTTCTGTTATTGAAACTTTCAATAGTGTTAGTCAGCTTTTTCAGACCCGGATTGCAAATTTTGCTCACTTTAGGAAACAACATGTAGGAAGTGTAACAAGGTTCAGTTTGATGCTGACTGCAGGGCAGCCAGAAAGAGATTTGCTGATATTTATGCGGCTTACAGGGCTGGGAGTATCCCAGTTTTACCTGAACAATATTTTTCTTTCAAAAGGGAGTTGAATCCAATGCAAGAAACGCCTTTATGAGGAAGGGAGATGGATTGATTTAATTGAAGCCTCTAAAGGGAGGAATCACAACAAATTCTGGCAGATAATCAATGGATCTATTAGAGGTTTAAGGAATCCATAGTCTTTTCCCATTCCCTCTAGTACCTGGGAAAAGTACTTTGGTCATCTGTATCAGGGGTTATTTGAGTGTGCCAACCCCCAGTCTTGAGTCCAAAATCCTTCCTATATGGTCTCCAGTTACAACAATTGAGGTGATTACACTTATGGAGACTTTTAGGCCGGGTAAAGCCTCAGGTTCTGATCTTGTTCAAATTGAGTTTATTAAGACCAAAATGGATTGGTGGGTACCGGTGCTGGCCTCATTGTTTATAGCAATTAATGCATCAGGGATTATTCCTGTGGGTTGGAATAAGGCCATTATCATTCCAATTTATAAGGGTTTCATACGGACCCAACTAATTACAGGCCTATAAGTTTGCTCAGCGTAGTCAGCAAAATGTACGCAAAGTTATTACTTAGCAAACTGGAACTTTGGTTGGCACAGAGTAGAACAATCTTCCCTGAACAGGCTGGCTTTCAACGGGGTAGGGCTACTACTGATCAATGTTTTATTCTATACTTTCTTGTTGAAAAGTATAGATCTCTCAATGGGAAAAATTTTGTGGCCTTTCTCGATCTTAAATCAGCCTTTGACATGATTAATGGAGAGTTATTGTGGAAGAAGCTACATAAATCATCGATAGATAAAAGGTTATTATTTCTTATCAAAAGATTATATGCACAGTCCTCCTTTTCAGTTAAAATAGATAAAGCTGGCCATATTTCAAAGAATATTAAATCCTCCTTAGGGATTCGACAAGGATGTGTTTTAGCCCCCACATTATTTAACCTTTTTATTAATTATTCTATTCCTTTTCTAACTAGAATTGAATTTTTTTCCACGAGGCTGGCCTCAAGACCAGTTGGGTGTTTGCTTTATGCAGACGATTTGGTGCTAATTTCACAGACTAACATCAGCCTTGTTCGTCAACTTAAAGCCGTTTCAAACTACTGCGAGTCAAACAATTTAATTATTAATTACACCAAATCAAAAGTAGTTGTTTTCTCAAAAAATAGGAACTCCTTTGTTTGGGATATTAATGGTCAGCCCTTGCAACAAGTTAAAAGTTTCAAATATCTTGACCTGAATTTCTCCTTCTCAGGAAGCTGGTCAGAGCATTTTTGGAGGATGGTAGCTGCCTCTAAGGGATCCTCAATTGCTATTTTGGTTTTTTTTGCCAGTGCTGGGAAACTGAGACCGGAGATGGCAATTAGGGTCCACGATAGTAAGATGAGGTCCCAGTTATTGTATCGGGCAGAAATTTGGGTGCCTCTTCTTCCTTCGAATAATAATGTTGACGGATTGCAATTCCTTTTTCTTCGGAAACTCTTAAAGGGTCCAAGTGGTATGCCCTTCGCTGTTATTAGGATGGAAACCGGTCAGTTTAGCTGGAGTTTAACTGCTTGGGCTAGTGTCCTCAAGTATTGGTTTAGTTTGATGCGTCCTCCTGATTTGGGACTTCTCCAGTTTCTTTCTGCAGATACTTATAAAGGTAAATGGCATACTGCAGAGACAGACCATCTGGCCAACTTGGGTTTTTCTCATAACTATCTATTAGGGAAAGAACCCAGTATAACTAGAATGGAGACCCTCAATAGGTTGAAAGATGCAGGCCGGCAGAATGATATTGCAAGGGTAAAGGCCTCTTAGCATTTGCGTGATTACTTACTGTGGCATTTGCCTCAGGGTGTAATTGCCAAATATTTGGCTTCCCCTGTATCCAACAGGGGGAAATACCTTGTATTCTGTGCTCGTATCAACACTCTCCCCACCATGGTGTTAGAGAGACGCTTTAATAAGGTCCCCTATGGAAGCCGTGTGTGTCCTTTTGATCATGAAAACACTGAGTCCATGCAGCATATAATTCTGTATTGCCATTTATATGATCATGCGAGAAATAAGTCCTTAGCCCAGTTTTTTTAGAGATATCCTGGCAGGTCTGACTTGTGGATGCTCCATTTTTTCCCCCAGATACTTCCTTGGAAATTACAAATAATGTAGCGCAGGTTCTGACTGCTGCATTCAATCAGAGACAGTCTTTTTTTGAGTTTAAACCCCATTTGTTGGATCGACTTTTGATTAGCCTCCTTCCTGCTAATAGCCAGCGGGTTTAGATTTTGACTCTCTTGGTATATCTATTGGTATATGTATCTTATGTTAATGTAAATTGTTTGTTAATTTTTGTTTAGCCAGGTTGGGATTGTTAATTTTAACTTTTGATAGTTAATCTTTGTTTTCTTTGTATGAATAATTTTGTATGTGTGTATGTCTGTTTGTTCTTTCCGTGTTATGCGATGACCTGCGGTCAAGCCAATAAAGATTTGAGATTATTAAATAAATAAAATAAATAAAATTATGACAAGGGAAGGGTTGAAATATGTTTGATCCAAAATATTGTCTGAAGAGAAACTGTCTAGTCCGAATCTCTGTAGAACTGGACCTACAAGGTATGTTACATGATTTGGTATGTTGTGAAAATCATCAAGATTATCACAGCTAGACAAAGCGGGAGAAAATATGGTCGTCTGTTGAGTGCTGATCTGAACAATAAAGCAGCTGTTTCATCTTTACTAACTGAAATGAAGCTTGAAGTTGCTGCTGAGGACGCTCAATTCAATCTTGCCAGCTTTTTGGCAAAAAAAGAAGGGGCGTTATAAGTATGAAGTAGATGAAAGATCAATCTTGACTGGGTGGAAAGAGATCCTCAAGATGTTGGGTTTTAGCCACAAACTGATGTGGAAATTGCAGCTTTGGAAATAGCAGATGACAACAGTACCACAGCTGTATGAAAAGATGATGAATTGAATAGAGTTGACATTGCCACACCAGTCAACTAAAATCAGCAGCACTTCGTCAAAATAATAAAAAATGTATAGATACATTTTATTGCCTACTTGAAACATATAATTGGAATTCTAGAACTTTGATTGTGTTATAAGAATGAACAAAGGAAATAGCACAGAGCCGTGAAGCAAATTATAACAGCTTTTTATGTAAAGTCATATTGCATAGGAGAACACTAACAATGGAAGAGTGTATTTTGCTGAAACTAATGATAGGACAATGTATGTGTTGCAGAGGGAGGGGAAACCTGAACCAGTTTTTTAACTGATCTTGAAGAAATTGAAAGATGTGTCTGGGATGATTTTGTGATGTGTCTGGGAATAAGTGAGAAATCAACAGCTTCAAGTGTACTTAACTCACATCATAAAAATGTTTAAAGGCCTTACAAAATTTGAAACCTTTATTTAAATATTATTTACATTTTAATGTTAAATAATAGTACGCTCTTTTACCTTTTTCTTGTGTCTTTGCTGAAAGAATAGGTATTTTCCACTGTAATTTCTGCTATACTGTAGGAGCCTTCATTCATATACTTAATGCTAGTCCTCAAAGTAGTTAAAGCAGGTATTTGATACACTTTGCATTTCTTTGTTGTTGTCTGGGGGCAGGGGTCACCAGATTTTATATAAAATACAAAACCAGGTCACCCAGGGAAAGGGATCTACTGAATCAAAAGATTAGGTCTTAGGTACATTAGAGACTGCATCCCCATCCCTGAGATACCCACTAGTAGCATTCTGTGACAGTGAAGATCACGAAATCATTCTTGGTTGAAGGGATCCAGCTGAAAAACACACTTCCGTGAGATTAGATGAATCCACTGAGATTAGATGACCCTCCTTTGGTGAAGGATAGAAGGATGAGGTGAAGTTCCTCCAGGGCCTTCTCCAGATCCACCCCCAATGGGAGATATACTGAGTGTGGGCATTATGAGTGAATCAAAAGGAAGGGGGGGAGGTGTTTGGCTTTCCTGCCTTCCCGATACTTCCTTATTGGGCTTAGTGCAAACTCCATGTTTGCTGCCAATAGCTGACTTTAGGTTTAGGGGGAGACTTTCCTGTGATATCCCGCACCCTCCTCTGGAATCCTGAAACCTAATTTGAAGCTGTCAATGACGTATGCAGCTGCGATATGGTCAGGGTAGTCCCGCAGGGCTTTTTTTTTTTTTTTTTTTCTTTAAATGTTTTGTAAAGACCTGAGGCCGAACTGGGGTTGGAGCTCTTTGCCACAGCCTGGGGTCCAGTCCCCACAGCAGTGTCTCTGCCTTGCCCCCCTTGCCTTGTGGTCTGCGCCTGCTGCCATCATACCTAAATTTGCTGCAGTTTCAGTCGGCATGGGACCCTGTGCACTACATGCAAATATTTCTAAATATGCGTGAGGGGTGAAAATCTTTCTTCCCATTGTTAAATTCCCATCATGCAGTTCTCCTGGCACCCGCGTCTCGCTGCTGTTTTCTTTGGACAGGTATATCCCACCACTTCCCATGTGTTCGTAGTTCCATCTTATTTTGTCAGAATATGTTCAGGGCACATCTGGAGCATCACCCCTTGAAATATTGTAAGGCAGCCATCCAATTTACCCAGTTATGCTCAGCCTTAGTCCTCTTAAAGCACTCACAAGAGGTCAAAGCTATCTGTTGCTCCCCACTCCAGATCTATTCTGATGACCTGTGGCAGGTGCTCGCCTATTGACACTGCCACATCTGTGTAACCAGCGGCTAGTGGAAGTGCTCTTCCCACTCCTCTACGTAGCCCCTTGCATGGTCCTAACAGCATGCAGTGCCCCAGCAAACCTAGGAGTTGGCGTGTCGCTGCTGAGCAGAGGGTGGCCCGGGCCTGATCTCTGCCAGGGAGGGGTGATGCTGGTGGCTTAGCTCGAATGGGTGAGCCATGGCACCCAGTTCTCATTCCAGCACATCCTCTGGTTGTCAGGCCGGGTGCCTAACATGGGCTGTCCTCCCCTCACATGTCCTCTGGACCTGGGCCCTGCTCCACTCGTATAGTCGCCTTTGCCCATGGTCTCATCTGCAACTTGCCGGCTACCTTCTCCTCTGCTGGTCCACACGTAGAGTAAGCCGTCCCTACTATGCGCGCTGTTCATACTATGCTCTAAGAATGCCATTCTGACGTTCAACAGCTGTCTGTTGATCCGCCATGCTGAATCCTTTCAAGGGTGGCATGGGTTGCTGAAACAATAAGGAGGTGCCCACCACCTTCCCCTGCACACTGTGGTGAGGGAGCTGAGCATCCTAGGGGGAGGAACACCCCCCCTGGGGGGGGGGGGTTCTACAGAGATGCCCTGATTTTTATCCCTTGCATCCATCCTGTGCTGGGGGGTTCCAGCTCACCCTTAGGCAGGACAGACCTTTGGAGGTGGTAGGGTAGCTCAGGAGCAGTTTCCAACTGAGCAGTGCTTCTCATACCACTCCAAATTGTTCTAAAAGAGACAGTAAGATGAACTTCATCCTACTTGCTTTGAGACTTGTGGGGGTGGCAGGGGTTGGGGGTGGTTCATGGGACTTTTCTTCCCCCCTCTTAATCCACGCTTCCAGTAGGGGGATGAGAAGGGGGGGGAAAGGGAGGGGAGAGCCACCCTGGGGGAGGGGGAGAATTAGCTGTCACAGGAGGAGGAGGGGTCAGTGCGTTTCCCCCTTACTCATCCTTTTCCTCTTCAGCCCTCGCCCTGGGTCTCTCACTTGCCCTGCGGGTGTGGAAGCCGAAGCTCAGGGTGGGGTGGGTAGGGTTGGATATTTTGAGACCCCCCATGGCTGCTCTAATGGCATGCCCCACTGTGCTGAATGCTGAAAACAGGTCCTGCTCTGGCCCCTTTCTTACCGTGCCATCTTGAAACTGATCAGCGGGGCTTCACTGTTGGTGATCTCTCACTCCCTGGTGTTGCTCCTCAGTTCCCTCTATGTTCGGGAGCCTCTGCCTGGAATGAGCCCTATCTCACACGTCCTGCCAGCTCCCCTCACTCCCATACAATGTGGAGGGGAGGTGGCCGCCTTAACAAGACACCTCGGAAAATCCATCTCACAGGAATTCATTAGTGCCACTGCAGCCGGTTGCCATGGCAACCCTGACCAGGAAGGCACCCTTCTGCAGCCTGCCCACTTTTTCTTGCTCTTTTCTCCCAAAGGGGGGATGAGTGGCCTCCTTCTTGAGTATGGGAGGAGGGTAATTCTGTGTGAGAAGTATGACACTTAATAATTTATTTATTTATTTATTTATTCACATTTATTGGCCACCCCCTCATGCCCATGGCATCTCGGGGCGGCTCACAATAATAAAACAACAGTATAAATAATCTAAAAACT
>QEPC01007203.1:1911443-1924966 GCA_003113815.1 Sphenodon punctatus
GGGCTGCATATGGACATTAAACAAAAGCGGATACAGGATCGAACCCTGCGGAATGCCGCAGGTCAAGGCCCCGGGGCTTGATGTTTCAGCCCCCAGCACCACCCGCTGGCTTTTTCAGTGCAGATTGGAAATTCAAGTTTGCATGCTGAGTGGGAAGCAGAATTGGCACGTTACACTTCTACAAAATGACATTTGAAACTGGTATTTGGTAATAATATCAGTGGGGAATTCCATCTGTGTATCGGTGGGGCACTGTGCTCTTTGCCTCACAACTCTTGAAGGCGTGTTTCTGCTAATTATTGCACTGCCTACTTTTGTAGGGAGGCTACAAAAGTAGGCAGTGCAATAATAAGAGAAAGAGTCCTGCCATGAATTGGTAGCTGGTTAAAAGACAGGAAAAAAAGGGTAGGAATAAATTGTCATTTTTCAAGTTGGAGAGATGTAGGGTACCTCAGAGGGTCAGTACTGGGACCATTACTGTTTAAAATATTCATTAATGATCTGGAAAAAGGGTTAAAGAGTGAGGTTGCTAAAGTTGCAGATGACACAAAATTATTCAAGGTAGTTAAAACCCAGGAAGACTCAGAGGAACTACAGAGGAATCTTGTACAACTAGGTCAATGGGCAGTAATGGGGGGATTATTGCAAAAGGAATAGAAAATAAAAGGGAAAGTATCATAATGCTGCTGTATAAATCTCTGGTATGACTCCACCTTGAATACTGTGTATAGTTCTCATCACCCCTTCTTAAGAATATATAAGGAAGGGTGGCGCACATGTTACCTCAGTTCCTTCCAACCCCCAAGCAAGGCTGTTGAAGGAAGTTCTTCTCCTTGTAGTATCATCTAATGAAGACTTTTACCTCAAGAAAACAGTTTGTTTTACCATCTTCTTTAGTACTTGTTTAAAAACAAATGAAATGCCCTCTCCCCTCGCTTCCCTCACAGGACAGGGGAGGGAGACCGAGCGGCCTGCCGCTCCAACATGTTGAACACTCCAAAGAAAGGAGGCTTCAAAAAATGTAAGATATGCCCTGTCTTCATCCCTACACTTCTACAGAATGACATTTGGAACTGGCATTTGGTAATGATTGTGGCAAAATGCCACAGGCACTGGCATGGACGCCTGCCTGAAACTGCGAAGCAGGATGTAATCTCTGCTAGGCCTCTAAAGGGGCACATGTCCAGGTTGTTAAGGACCCCACATTCCAGGAACTTCCCTGGGATCTTTTTCAGCCAGCAGGAAACAGGAATCTGATTGGCTTGGACTGGTCAGCTGGAACTTGCATCTAGGCCAGGTGGTTTACCTGGACAAATCACAGGGAAGGGGAGGGGGGCTTTAAAAACCTCAGACCCTCTCCATTTTGCTTTCTCACTGACTGAGATCTCTAGCATACTCTACTAAGCTGGTGACATCCCTGCCTGGAGGCACACATGGACTGCATGGCTTGGCAGTGACTTTGAACTCTGGCCTTTGCCAGAAGAAGAACTTGGACCCCATAGGAAAACCATCACCTATGGAGACCTGATCAGAATCAGTATGAGTACCTTGCTTGCTACCTCAGCTACAGTTATAGGAAGATGCTTTCCAAACAGACTACTATGTCCACACATCTGACTCTCATCGCTCAAGGAGTATCACCTCTGGTTCTTGGTGTAAACTTTGCTTTTATTCCTTTTTATATGTACTAGTAAAGTCTAAGTTTTCTTTTTACTCTACTGGGGGTGTGTGTGCGTTATTGGTCATGATACGTCTCCCTAGGCCAAGCTACTAAAGAGGGGGAAATCTACCTGTTTGGCTAAAAGCCAACAGCTTTGGAACCAAGGGAAGCCTCCGGTGGGTAGCTCTGGGGATCTGCCTCCAACACAGAGGAGGAAATCCTAGGAACAGAGTGCCAGGAAAGGGGAGTGCTTTTGGGAAGCTGTAAGACCTATGCCTTTTGGGGGTTCACATTTCCTGAGTGGTGTGAATGCCCGCTGGGAAACACTCGGGTGGTGGCAGCGGAATATCAAAGGTTTTTGGGGGTTTGCCAGCTGTGGGAACCCCTGGTCAGAGATTTGGAGAAACACAGTGAGGTGGGTGGCTCAGCTGTATAGCGCCCCCTACTGGTGTTTCGCCACATGTGCTGGCAGCGGTGGGATTGAACCAAGCAGCCAGATAAGCACACACAGGTGGGATAGAATCCACCAGCGGTTTTCTTTTTGAATTGGAGTTTTTGAAAAGCACCCACAGAGCAAAGAGGGGCTTTGGGAAATAAACCTTGTGCAATCGAGTCCTTGAATTTGGCTTCAGGTCAACTGGATAGGGCTTAGATAAGCAGTGCAAGGGCAAGGAAGTGCATGCGTTCTGGAACACAGGGAAGTACCCTGCTGGGCTTGTCCAAGGGGCTCAATAGACTCACTAAAGCTGACCTCAAAAGAGAGGCCCAGAGGAGGAATCTCCCAACAGAAGAGCTGACCAACGAGGTCTACTTCTTACCGGCGGCTGCGGGGACACCACGGCCGCTGGTGCTGGGGGGTGGGCTCGCCTCTGAGTCTTTTTTTAAACAAAAATCCAGGCTGGGCAGGGTGGGTGGGGGGTGTCCCCCCTTCCACCCGCGCAGCCTGGACTCGGGGAGGGGTTTTGTTTTTTTACTTTTTGGGGGGGCTTTTACATTGCAGCCATTCATTTAAATGGCTGCAATGTAAAAAAATCCGGTACCCGGAATCCGGTAACCGGACCGGATTATCGGATTCCGGAATTATCGGTTTTTCCGCCCCTAATATATATATATATATATATTCATTCGACTTGTGTTGTAAGAAATCGAAGAAATAAATACTAAGATCCAGTTTCTAATACTGTTATTCATGTTGAATAGCATATTACTTGATAAGCACTATCAGTGGAAAACCAGTGGAAGTGTGTGTGTGTGTGTGTGTGTGTGTGTGTATGTAATATATATAATAATAAACAGTATAAAGTAATAATATAAAAATGACAATAAAAACCCCATGGCAGAGCAGAACCCTCCGCCCCAACCCCCCACGATCACCCGTCTCCCTCGCCAAAAGCCTGTCGGAACAGCCAAGTGTTACACTATTTTCGGAAAGAGGAAAGGTCCAGGCCCAAGCAGACCCTCAGTTCCACAGCCTAGGTGCAGCCACCAAGAACGCCCTCCTCATCGTCATCACACAAGATACTTTGGGGACCCCGAGGAGGACATTCCCAGTGGACCTCAGAGGCCGATCCAAGACCCAGGGAGTGAGGCAATCCTACAGATAGGCGGGGCCCAGGCTGTATAGGGTATTATAGGTCAAAACCAACACCTGGAATCAGGCCCAGAAGACTATAGGCAGCCAGTGCACGGATTGGAGCACTGGTGTAATGTGCTTGTGGTGACCCATCCCCGTAAGGAGACGGAGAGCCACATTCTGCACCAGCTGCAGTCTCCAGACCATCACCAAGGATAGCCCCATGTAGAATGCGTTGCAGTAGTCCAGTCTTCAGGTGATGAAAGCATGGCTGATGGTGGTTAGGTTAGAGTCGGAGACGTACGGCTGAAGCGAACGCACCAAATGTAATTGGCGAAATGCGCCCCTCGTCACAGCCGCCACCTGAGCATCCAGGCGGAGCTGCAAATCGAGGAGCACCCCCAGACTAAGAACCTGAGGGACCAACAGAGGGCAGATCCCATCAATGATTGGTGCCACCGCTCCCTCAGCCCCTCCCACCAGCCTCACCTCCATCTTGTCGGGATTCAGCTTCAGATGGCCCTTCCTCATGCAGTTCCCTACAGCTGCCAGAGCACCAGAGCAGTCTGTGAGCACCGAGACTGCCGGGCCTGGATCAGCTGAAAATGAAATGTAAAGTTGGGTGTCATCGGCATACTGCGGACACCACACATCAAACCTTCTGACGACTTTGCCCAAAGGCTGCATGTAGACGTTGAACAGGAGAGGGAATAGAATAGAACTTTGCGGGGCTCCACATGTGAAGTCCTGAGGAGATGATGAGCAATCACCCAGCACCACATGTTGAATACTCCCGGCCAGGAAGGAACAGAACCATTCAAGAACAGTCCTATCCACCCCAGCTCAGTCCCGCAAGCGGATCACCAGCGTCTCATGGTCAACGGTATCAGATGCAGCCAAGAGATCTAACAGGATCAACAAGGTCGACTGACCCTGGTCCAGCTCACAGCAGAGGTCATCAACCAAGGCCACAAGTGCAATCTGAGTGCCAAAACCCGGATGAAAGCTATGCCTGGCACAATTTGCACAGGATACCTCCTCACAGTCCAAGTATCCTTAAAAATGATGACTACACCGTCCCCGCCACCCTCTGACTGTGACTGATGCTGTACAGAGTATTTGGACTTTGTACAGAGTACAAAGCCCAAATAAGTCAGTATCCAGCTAGGTCTCCATAATACACACAAGGTCGGCTGCCTGGTCCAGAATTAACTCCCGGACTGTTGTTGACTTATTTACAACCGACCTTGAGTTAAACAGCATCAGACTCAGGCCAGTAACCACTTCAACCACCTGCCCAGGGGCCAGTGAGAGGGACAGGCACCAGACACCTGTCCCGTCTCGCAGATCTAATCAGCCTCTAGATTTAAGATCCTGTCTCTCAGATCTAATCAGCCTCTAGATTTAAGATCCTGTCTCTCAGATCTAATCAGCCTCTAGATTTAAGATCCTGTCTCACAGATCTAATCAGCCTCTAGATTTAAGAGACATCTAGAGTTTTTTTATTTTTCTCTAAGGTACCATGTTAATAATTCTTCACCTGACATTCTGAGAACATTTGTAGTGTTATCATCAATCGGCCACAGGCTCAGGGTGCGAGCCAGAATGCACATGCGCCGTGCAAGCAGCAGAGTCATGCAGAGCAAAGGCACAGAGGATGCAACTCCACCAGTGAGCCCATACACATCGCGGCCCGGGGGATGGAGCAGGAACCAAACCTACTTCATCCCCCCGGCTGCAGTGTGTGTGGGCTTGGGGGTCGAATGAGCCTGGGCTGCGCCTTTGCTCTGCTGCTCGTGCGATGCGTGTGCATGCCTTAACATACATGTTCAGAGCTTGCGACGCAAGTAGGGGTCAATGTAAGTGGGCCATAGGATTGCACCCGTGGTGTTTAGGATCAATGCAATTCCCATGGAAATGAATGAGTCATGTGTTAGTGTGGATGATTAGATTTAGCACTAATCAGCTTGAAGTGAAGGTTTGTACATTTTTATTTCAGTTTTATTGACTGTGCAGATAGTTATTTAAAAATGTCTTAGAATGTATTTCTCTGATTAAAACCTGTTGATTCCTGCAGATAGTTTATCTTCATTTTCATTTGTTGGGATTAATTTAAATTATGATTAACTTGCAGATGTATTGGTGTTCAAGAAATCTTTTCATACTGTAGATATTTTAAAGTGTTTTCTACCAACTAACTAGAAAAATGGGAAAAGTTGTAAAGGCATCTAAACATTTGAGGGTTTGTTTGTTTTTTAAGCCCTATAAAGCCCTAAGCGGCCTGGGCCCTACCTATCTGCGAGACTGCCTCACTCCCCGGTGTCACGGTGGAGGGGGGAAGGGGGGGATTGTTCCGGAAAAGGGGAGAAGGGAATGGGAAAACAAAGGGGTCAGGAGACAAAGGGAAGGGGCAACTTTCTCTCTCTAAGAGTTGTCTTATCGGAGGAATAAAGGTCCCTCAGGGTCTTATTTGGGCTTTCCCCCCAATACAGAGGGCAACCCGACTCATCATAGGGGGTTTGGAGAGGAAGCCAATTGCCCCAGAGGGGAAAGACAACAGACAGATCTTCCAGGTATTCGGAGGACTATACCGGGCCCAGGAAACCATGACAAATAGTGCTGGAGGGAAGGGGGAGGGGAAAGCCCTAGGTACGGGAAAGGGAAGAAGGAGAGGGTCCACGGGGGGTGGGTGGGGGGGAATATGAAGGACAGAATTTGCACTCCGGAAGGGAGAAAGGGTGTTAGGTAGAACTGGGGGGCAGGAGAACAAGGAGAAGGAAGGGAGGGAACAGGGAACCCACACCCCAGGACCCAAATTCACACACCCACACGTAGACAATAACCAAAACAGACAAGGGAAACGCACTCAGACACTCACCGCAAATCACTCCGGGGGGGACAAACGTCCGGGTAGCAATCCAGGCAGGTTTAATTTATTTATTTATATTTATTTTATTTAGTAGATTTTTATACCGCCCCATCCTGCACAGCAGCTCGGGGCGGTTAACAACAATAAAAGCCATTTAAAACATTTAAAATACAATTATAAAACATATCAATAAGATAGGGTGGTATAAAAATAAATATACAGGTGGGGGATTAAAAATCACCCCCCCCCTCCCTCCCAAAGGCCTGGGCAAACAGCCAGGTCTTACAGTTCCGCCGAAATGTCAAAAGGCTTGGGGCCAGGCGAGCTTCCTCCGGAAGGGAGTTCCACAGCCGCGGCCCTACCACCGAGAATGCCCGCTCCATCGTGGCCCCCCGCTTAACACGGGGGACCTCCAGGAGGGCACCCCCGGCAGACCGCAGGAGTCGTTCCGGGGCGCGAAGGGCGAGGCGGTCCCTAAGGTAAGAGGGGCCAAGGCCGTATAGGGCTTTATAGATCATTACTAGGACCTTGAACCTGGCCCGGCACACTATCGGCAGCCAGTGCAGCGCTCGGAGCACCGGTGTAATGTGCTCCCAGCGACCCGTCCCCGTAAGAAGACGGGCCGCCGCATTAAGTCTCCACACGTTTAAGTCTCCACACGCACACAAGGGGCCAGCCTCTCATAAATAATTACCGACCGGGGCTCCTGGCCCTGCCGCTACACTTTATAGCCCCAGCATAGAGCAGTGCCACTACGCTCAGGGTGGGGCCCTCACCCGCCGCTGAATGCGACGCACTGCCGAGCGTACCTCACATCTGGGCATGGTTCCACGTGTCATGCAGACGGGTAGCTCCGCCTCCTGGCTGCGGCGTCTGCGGCCCTTCCGGCTCCTGCGCATGCCGGGTCGTTGCCAGGCAACGCAAGACACGCCACCTGCCCGAGACAGAGCGGGGCGCACCCTGACACCCGGGTCCTGGATCAGTCCCTGCGATCACCCGGGGGTGCCTTGTTCGAGGTCCCCCGAGTTTTTTTGTGAGCCGCGCAGGAGAGGGCATTCTCGGTGCCTGCACCGTGGCTGTGGAACTCTCTTCTGGTAAGGCCCGGTTGGCCCTGGATCTTCCCTCCTTTCGGAGAAGTTGCAAGACCTGGCTGTTCCCCCAGGCGTTTGGCGGGGGAGATGGGTAGAGGTGGGGTGGGGGGACTGGGTATTGGGGGTGGGACATGTTAGTTTCCTCCTTTTATGATTTTTTATTGTGATGTTTTAATGACTGTAAGCCGTCCTGAGCTGCCTGTGGCAGGAGGGGCGGGGTAACAAATCTTTCAAATAAATAAGAATTTCATTATGTAATTTTTGTTTTCACACAATATGTGCACTAGTGGGAAGTAGCTACTTACGATGCATATTTATGATGTCATGCCTTGTCACATGCCATTTGTTACCTTTGAATTAGTGACTGTGAAGCATTTTTTTCTTCTTGCAGCCCATCGGACCTGTTCCTCTTGGTATGTCAGCAACTAGAAAAAAAGAAGATGATGTGTCTGTTGGAAGTGCGCCGTTAGCAAAACAGCAGTCAAATCAAGCCTCTGAATATGCCAGCAGCTCTGTCAAAACAAAAACTGTAACAGGTATGCTTGTTTCTTAATTAATCTAGTACTCCTACTACACAAAAAATATACGCATTTCATCAGAATCAGCTGTGCAAATATAGTGGAAACACCTTTCAGACTTAGACTTGTTCTATTAAGACTATTTAATTTAAAAAAATTAAAGTCAAATTTCTAATTCTGAAAGCTTATGCCATTTTCCATTTAACCTCTGGCTTTAGTATTGGTATTGATGCCCTCTAGTTTAGAGGATAATCTTCTAAGCCAGAAAAAAGACGCACTTTTAATTTTAATTGTCTTATATTTAGTGTTTGATGTTCCTGATTCTTTGAAGTTACATATTTTTTAACTTTATGCAATATGAGGAGTCATCTTCAGATTAATGGGATTACTTGCAGTTTTGAAAGCTAAGTAAGTACGCAGCTCTTTCCCAGTCTAGGGTCTTCTGCTTCAACAATAGCGTTCTGTTCTGTATGTTTTGTCAAAAATAATTTAGCCACCACTCTACTTAAATGCCCTCTCCTTAAAAAATAAATAAATAATAGGTGTTGGATGCGTGTGAACGTTGGTGTGCAAGTTAATAAGACAGAACAATATGTACATTTCTTCACTATTGTTGCATACCTCAGATAGCATTGTAAGGAATTACACTTTACCAATTTGAAAAATATAGTAATGCTTTTAAAATAAAGTGGGCTTTTTTTTCCATTAAGTCATTGCAGCTACTCAAGATTCTGACCTGACATAACTAATACCAGAATCTGTGCTAAGGATTCAGATAACTCAGTTATTTGGAGACTTAAAATTCTCTAAGTAACTGGTCAAATTAATATTCTTCAGACAAAAATTAAAGCTTTCCTCATCAGTTTATTTGTCTATATAGTAGAGTCTTCCCAAATATAACCTACTTCCCATGAATATTCCCAAATAAGAAAATAATAAAAGTTTGACTAGACAGTTATACTTTTGTATCTTATAACTTTGGAATTCATGTACTGAACCAGAGGAGAAATAATTGTTTGGAAGGTAAACCCTTTAATGTGGTTTCAAGCAGAATAGTGGAAGGTGTGGATTTTTACTAAGGAATGCAGTTATTAAGTACAGACATGTAATTAAAGATAAAGATATGTTAAACAGATAACTGGTCTACATTTTTGGACAGAATAAGTACTCCATCATTGCTAATGATGTCACTATTGATGGACATAAACTGAGACAGACAATTTCAAACTAGTCACAAAAGTCACAAATGGATAACAGAGGGTAATTTCAGACGTGACGGGCCCAGAGGCCCGCCACGCTGAACCCTGGACCGGGATCCGTCTCAGATTCCGTTCCGTGATCAGGCCAGCCGTCCTTTAGACTTGCCGGCCTGATTCTGGAGGGGAATCGGGGAGGGGACTGGGCTGCGCGGCGCAACGAGCAGCCACTCAGCCCTGCTCTCCGCACTCCCTCGGCCGCCCACCCACAGGGAGACAGGCGGGCGCAGCAGCCAATGAGGCTGCTGCACCCGACTCTGTCCCGTGGTCGGGGCCTGATTCCGGGACAGGGCTGGTGAGCAGACGTGCAGCGCTGCCATTGCCGGCCCCATCCCGGATCGTGGCCACTCTAACCACGGTTCTCGACCTCCGTCCGTCCGGATGTTGGTCAAATTTGATCCCAGCTGGGGGTTCACCGTGGTGAACCTCTGGCCGGGACCAAACAGACGTTCCTGGAAACGCCACCACCATAGGGAATCCACTGGGGTTCACGGTGGTGAAAGGCATTTTTGTAACATCTGAAATTACCCAGAGGGTGAAAACAAACAAGACAGTAGTCCACGAGTCATCTGTTCATCAATTCGGTGGCCGATAGATATTTGCACACTTTTGCCTCAGTGCAAACTGCCAGCTGCTACTGTACAGAGAAGGTCAGCAATGCAACGTGGGCTAAGACTCGCACAACTGGGCTGGTCTAGGCTAATGTGTGCCCTCTTGCCTACTGGGCCGTACCCAGTCAGACCACAAGACAATGTCTGAGAAGCAGGAACAGAGGAGCTTGTTCACGTGGGGCTGCCAAACAGCGGATTGGAGGGGCCCAGAAGAGTGTGCTCACCTCGCCCACCAAACAGCTGATGGGGGAGCCCCAGAGGGCTACCTGGCCCACCAAACAGCTGGGGGGGCGGTGAGCAAAGGACCACGCTCACCCAGCCCTCCAAACAACTGATCGGGGGCAGACAAGCCTGCTCACCTGGCCTACCAAACAGTTTTATTGTATTTATTTATTTAAAATTTATATCCCACCCCTCCTGCCCACAGGGCAGCCCGGGGCGGCCCGGAAGAGCATGCTCATCCAGCCTGCCTAAGGGCTGATTGGGGGGGCCTGGAGCAGCACCCTCCTCTGCCCCCCCCCGATCATTTGTTTGCCACTCGCATCCGGCCCAGGTGAATGCGCTCCTCTGGGCCCCACCAGTCAGCTGTTGGGGGGGAAGGGGGGAGACACCTTTTGGAGGCCAGTTCCTGCTGGATAGCAGAGATCTGGGAGTCCTGTCCCGTGTGGATGGCTCTTCAGGTGACTTGTGGCATGGAGGGACTTGTGAATGCAGCCCTGCTGCCTGGACTCCCCACTGGTCCAAAGTGGGGAGGCCAGGAAATCATGCTCAGCCCTGTCTCATTTGTTTTCACCCAGAGAGTGTAATAAACCACTGTAACAACCTACCCATCGGCATGGTGAGTTCTCTAACACATGAAACTTGGATTTATGATTATATAGTTTTCTAAAAATATGCTGTAATTCAAAGGGAAGTTTGGAGCTTGATATGGGAATTGCTGGGGGAATTTCTGTGTCCTATGTTGTGCAAGCTTTCTGGCCTAAAACCTATGTACCTATTACTGTTTCAATAATACCCAATGCAGAGGCATACTTTTGACCCCTCGCCTTTTTAATGCCTAAATTTAGTTTCTAATTAAACATAAATTGGTTTTAATGGCAAAATAAATGTGTGACTTTGACTGATTAAGATCATATAAGGTGGTGCATATTTGTGAATCTAGGAAATAAATTTTGGATTTAATGGGATTTAGGAATATTTAAAGGACAAGGACCCAAGCTGTTAAATCTATTGCTTATAAACAAAAAGCAAATTTTGGGGAAATGCATTGACTTCATTAGCACAACTACTTCTGGGATAAGAGAGTGGATGTAAGTATTCCAAACTGGAAGTTGCAACTAGTCTGTTTCATCTCCCACTCCTCTTCTGTTGATTGATGCTAATGGTAAGCATCTAGGTGATTGCAATGAGAGATGGATCAGGCCATTAGAAGATAACCACTCCTTTTGTGATGCCTATAAGAAATCAGCCATTTAAGTTTATAGTAATTTAAAAATTGAAAATGCTGTGGTATTGATCTCTGCTATGCGTTTTGCGTCTCTTGTTTTAGCTTGTAAACTTTTCAGGGCAGAGAGTCTTCATATTTTGCTGTACAGAGCCTGGCACAATGGGCTCCATTATGACTGCAACCTCTGCTTATTACCATAATATAAATATTAAACTATAACTGCTTCCATGTGTGAATGCAAGGTTTGTACAGAGCAATTATGTCGTCATGCATGCCTGTACATCTTTTCTGGACATAACTTTGGACTTGAATTACAAACAGTTTCTCACTAAGCCTGATTTGTTCTCTAGTTCAGTTCTTTAACTGACTAAGATGATCTTTTTTATTAACTGTTTTTTTTCTGAGCATCTGAATTTCCATTATTGGTTAATCATCACACAATAAATTGCTAGTCCCAAAAACCTGATATTCAGAATACTGAAGAGTCCAGAATAGAGGTGTAATGCAGAATATACAACTTTACAGAGAGCTATATTATTGACTGCCTGACCAGGATGCTGACAGTGATTGTGAAATGCTAAGGGAGATTAGGGAGGCTACAAAAGTAGGCAGTGCAATAATAAGAGAAAGAGTCCTGCCATGGATTGGTAGCTGGTTAAAAGGCAGGAAACAAGGGGTAGGAATAAATTGTCATTTTTCAAGTTGGAGAGACGTAGGGTGCCTCAGAGGGTCAGTACTGGGACCATTACTGTTTAACATATTCATTAATGATCTGGAAAAGGTTTAAAGAGTGAGGCTGCTAAATTTGCAGATGACACAAAATTATTCAAGGTAGTTATAACCCAGGAAGACTGAGAGGAACTACAGAGGGATCTTGCACAACTAGGTGAATGGGCAGTAATGGGGGGATTATTGCAAAAGGAATAGAAAATAAAAGGGAAAGTATCAAAATGCTGCTGTATAAATCTTTGGTATGACTCTACCTTGAATATTGTGTATAGTTCTCATCACCCCTTCTTAAGAAAGATATAATAGAACTGGAAAAGATTCAGAGAAGGGCAAAAAGGATGATAGAAGGGATGGACCAAATTCCATATCAGGAGAGGCTCAACAGGTTGACGCTGTTTAGCTTGGAGAAGAGGCAATTAAGGGCAGATACGATAGAAGTTTATAAAATCATGAGTGACATGGCATGGAGAAAGTAAATAGGGATCTGTTGTTTGCCCTTTCCCACAACAAGAGAACAAGGGGACACACTCTGATGTGAAATGGCAGCAGATTTAAAACAAGCAAAAGGAAGTACTTTTTCACTCAGCGGACAATCCAGTTGTGGAACTCATTGCCAAAGGAGGCAGTGAAAACCAGCAGCATAACTAGCTTCAAACAGAAATTAGATAAATTCCTAAAGAATAGAGCCATAAAAAACACCTACTTGTTGGGGCTTAAACCTCTGGCTACCAGTAGTTGAGAGCGGTCAGCAGGTGATGGGTCACACCTCCATGACCTGTATGTACTTCTCTTGAGCTACTGGAGCTAGCCACTGTCCAAGACAAGATGCGGGTCTAGATGGACCGCTGGTCCAACCCAATATGGCATCACTTATGTTCTTTAAGAGGATACTGAGTTATGTTTCTAATTATTTCGCAAAATACACCTAATGCATAAAAAGAAAGAGAAAGTTCCTTGTTAGGATTCATTTATATAAAAATTGCTCACTTTAATCATGAACTTTTATCTCACCAATTTATTTATTTATATAAAATTTTTATCCCGTGCCTCCTGCCCACAGGGCAGCCCAGGGCAGCAAACAACAAATATAAAAAACATTAAAACAATAAAACATTTAAAACAGTTAAAAATCCCACATTATGCATGGAAAGAAAGCTCCCTCCCATCCAACCCCTACCCCTCGTCAAAGGCCTGGCTGAAGAGCCAGGTCTTACATAAACGTCGAAATAACAGGAGAGTGGGGGACAACCGAACATCCTCTGGGAGCGAATTCCACAGCACGGGCAGCCACCGAAAAAGATTTAACATCAGTGGCCACTCGCCTCACCCGGGGAACCTCCGAAAAGGCTCCCACGGATGATCTCAAAGGTCGCACAGGGACATGGGGAGTGAGGCGGTCCCGCAGATAAGTAGGGCCCGGGTCATGAAGGGCTTTAAAGGTTAAAACCAGCACCTTGAACCTGGACCGGTGCTTTATAGGCAGCCAGTGCAGAGCCCGGACCACTGGTATCATGTGCTCCCCGCGGCACACCACTGTAAGGAGACAGGCCACAGCATTCTGCACCAGCTGCAGCCTCCGGACCAGCTTTTCGGGCAGCCCCACGTAGAGCGCATTGCAGTAATCCAGCCTCGAGGTGATGAAGGCATGGATGACAGTGGCGAGGTCAGAGTCTGAGAGATACGGCCGAAGCCGCCGAAACGCCCCCCCCGCCACAGCCACAACCTGAGATTCCAAGCTGAGCCATGAATCGAGGAGCACACCCAGACTC